>JAFMOC010000014.1:2030000-2057500 GCA_019802505.1 Corydoras sp. C115
TGTATATATATGTGTGTGTGTGTATATGTGTGTGTGTGTGTATATTTGTATGTATGTGTGAATATATGTGTGTATGTATATTTGTGTGTATGTATGTGTGTATATATGTGTGTGTGTGTTTGTATATATGTAGGTGTGTTTGTGTTTGTATATATATGTGTGTGTGTGTATATATGTAGGTGTGTGTGTGTGTGTATATATGTAGGTGTGTGTGTGTATGCGCTTGTGTGTTTGTATACAAGCTTGTGTGTGTGTGTGTGTGTGTGTGTGTGTGTGTGTGTATATATATGTGTGTGTGTGTGTGTGTATATATGTGTGTGTGTGTGTATATATGTGTGTGTGTGTTTGTATATATGTAGGTGTGTTTGTGTTTGTATATATGTGTGTGTATATATGTAGGTGTGTGTGTGTATATATGTAGGTGTGTGTGTGTATGCGCTTGTGTGTTGGTATACAAGCTTGTGTGTGTTTGTGCATGAGGGTGTGTATGAGCTTGTGCATGTGTTCTTATACATGTGTGTGTGTGTGTGTGTGTGCGCTTGTGTGTTTGTCTATGTGCTCGTGCGTGTCCGCATTTGTGTGTTTGTGTAGAGACAGTCTCAGGTTACAGGTGGCAGGGCACACAATGTCCCTTAACTGTAAAGTTGGCATGTTCTCCCCATATCTGCTTTCCTGCTGCTCATTAAAGGGGCAACATTTTTGTGTGTGTGTGTCAGTGTTTCCAGTGATGGTCTAGGACTATGGTCCCCCCCCCCTCCCCCACACACACACCTTCACAGTATACTCCACTATATACGTGTTCATAGCTTGTGTGTGTGTGTGTGTGTGTGTGTGAGAGAGAGTTTATGTAAACTTTGACACCTCCGTCCGTCCGTCTCGTTGCAGTGTATTCTGGGACCTGTACTGCGCCGCTCCGGACCGACGCGAGACCTGCGAGCATTCCAGCGAGGCCAAAGCCTTCCATGACTACGTAAGTGACACTTTTCCGTCTTTGGTGCGAGGCGCGGCTGCACGCGTGACGGCTGCGCGTGCTGTGCGTGGGGCGCGTGTCCTGAGGTTGTCGCTGAGGTTAATGCTACTGAAAGAAGGTGAAAGCTCGGTGGCGGCTCCTCTGAGGACGGAGGTGGCGTTCCGGCGCCGTCCTGTTAAAACTGCGTTTCTGTTAAAACGCAGTGACAGCTCGCTGAAGGCCAGTTCGCTGGCTTTGGGTTCTCAGATGTAATACTTGTGCGTAACAGCCGGATGTCATGGACGGGATAGGATGGAGGGAAGCTGCTCCACGGGTAGTCAGTTTGACTCTTAATGCCTTAATATCAGGTTCACGGCAGAGAGACGGTTCCTCTGAAGTTCCATCCAGGTTCCTCACATAGAAACGCTTTACTTCCACAGGAACCGTTTTATAGTTCTTGGAACCATTGTGTGTACTGTTTTGGGTTTTTAAAACCCTAAAATATTTTAAATAATATTACACTATGGTATGTATATAGTTAATAAACCTGTGGAGATCAGTTGTTTGGTGGTGGTGTGGTGTTTAGCATGTTCTCCCCATGTCTGTGTGGGCTTTTTCTTTGTTGTACGGTTTCCTCCCACAGCCCAAAAACATAGATGTAAAGTGAATGGGCTGCTCTAAATTGCCCCTATATAGTGTGTATATGCCCCCCCCCCCCAACCCTAGTAGAGGATTAAGTGGAAGATGGATGGATGGATAATAAGCTGGATGTTTGTATTAGGTTGAGGGATGGTGCGAAATAGTGACCACTGCTGGCCGTTTAAAGCACGACGGCGGCGTGTCGTTACTTTTGATCATAAGTAATTACTATAAATCATTTATCTCGTTATCTTCATATACTAGGGATGCCAATTAGGGGGTGATGGAGAACCCATGCCCAATCTAGGAGAACATTTTGGACAGGACACACACACACACACACTATATGGGGGCAATAGCATCTGATTCATCTTAAATCTATGTTTTTGGACTGTGGGAGGAAACCGGAGAACCCAGAGGAAGCCCACGCGGAGGGACAGGAGACATGCAAACTCCATCCAGATCGGGATTCGAACCCGGACGAATGTTCTAACCCCCCCCCCTCCCCCCTTTGTGATGACGCCGCATGTTAGATTCTCAGCGATCGTCGGTACGTTCGCCGCTAATGAGCTGAGGGTTTATTTATTAAACTTTGCTCACTGGTTAAATACCCCCCCCCCCCCCCCGGTCCAATCTAACCGTGGTAATCAGGAGCTGGGTTTTTTTTCCCTCAGTGGAAGCCTCTGAGGATTTTCCTTTATCTGCTCCGGGCGTCTGTTCTCCCCGCGTCGTGCGTTTCGAGGACCGCCGCGCCCACCACGCCAAGGTCTCTCCGGCCGCCGGCGCGTCCTTGAGCCGCTTGATTTACGACGTGTCCGGCCCCTGTGCTGTTTCCGCGGGGCGGCAGGTGTACAGAGGCCCGTGGATGAATGCGCGCGGCGGTCCGACCGTCCGTCCCTCCGTCCGTCAGTCCGGCTCTTCCCCGAATCCTCCCCGGCTTCGGGAGAGATAATGGACTACGGCGCTCTAATCTCCTAATCCCGGGCGCGCTCGAGGGGCTAAGCCGAGGGGATTTGGTTGGATCCCAGGCTTGGCTCCATGCCAAAGGTGCCCGCTTTCTCCAAGCGCTGGACGTAATGAGCATCGATCGGACGGTCCACCTTCCAGCATCATTCATCAAAGCTGTCCCCTGCAGCGGGCCCCTCAGTGAGGGGTCACCCGGCCCCGTGCAGGAGGCCAAGCTGCACCGTGATTAAAATCCAGATTATTTAGCCGGCTGTTTGTGTTGGACTTTTAATCCACAGGAACTTTCAAATGTATGACGTCCGTAATCCCATGAATTATAATATTTGAGGAGAACCGTGGATCCTCCCACACGTTCTGCAGCGGTCCCATTACTGTACGTTCACTGCGCTGATGTTTGCTGAGGTAGCGAGGGTGTGCTGTCCCACCTCTCTCGGCAGTGTGGTCTGTCCCGGTTCCACCATCAGGGTTTGCCGTTTCATCTTTCGTCCACTCGTCCTGGAGCTCCGTGTTCTGAATCCCCATCTGTGGGCAGCGTGTTGTTGTTGTTGTTCTCCGTCCTCCTCTTACCTGCCGCGGTTCTCTCAGCTCGCTTTTCTCGCTTTGCATTTGCGTTTCTCCGTAACGTTCTTCTCTCTCCTCGAATGCCTCACGCGAGTTCTAAAGAACAGTTCCATGTCGTTTCCACGAATGAAATAATAATAAAAAAAAACAAGTCATTCAGTGAAAGCTTTAAAGGAAAGTGGGGGTGGGGGGGGGAACAAACTGCAGATAAAGAACACAACTACATCTGATAGAACCAAAGTGATGTGGACCAATCAGCGGCGGCGTCATCTGATTCAGTCATTTAGAACCTGATACTGACTCGGTGCATTCAGACTGAAGAACGGGCTTCACTGTGAGGATGAGGAGAAGGGAAAAATGATGATGATGAAGAGGATGAGGATGGTATGAGTATACAGCAGAGGATGATGAAGCTGGGGATGAGGATGAGGAGGAGGACACTGTTGTTCTCGTGAGGTCTCAGCTCGTTGTTTTAATATTTGAGTTTATTGGTTGAAACATTGCAGAGAATAAAAATCAGAACCAAATATTAAGGTGGCGGCACGGTGGCTTAGTGGTTAGCACATTCGCCTCTCAGCACTAGGGATTCCCGGGTCGAATCCCCATCTGGGTGGAGTTTCCATGTTCTCCCCGTGTCCGCGTGGGTTTCCTCCGGGTTCTCCGGTTTCCTCCCACAGTCCAAAAACATGGATCAAGTCAATTGAATTCTCCAAATTGCCCCATATAGAGTGTGTATGTGTGAGTGAGTGTGTGCCCAGCGATGGATTGGCGCCCTGTCCTGGGTCTATCTGCCCAGCGCCCAAAACACTCTCCCCTGGATGGGCATGGGGAACCCCCCCCCGCAACCCTAATAGAGGATAAAGCGGGAGATAATGAATGAAAATATTAAGGTATAATAATAAAAAAAAGCATTATTATTATTATTATTATTATGATTGTTGTAGTTTTGGTTCTATCTGTCTTTTTAGAACAGCAGTATATGTAGCAGTATTATTACCCCCCCCCCCCCCCCCCACCACACACACACACATTGTACCAGTGTAAATATTTTCATTACAGTCGGTTTGTTCAGGCGTTTGTTTAATCACCAGGCATGACGTCAATCCCACCATCTCCAAAACCGATGGCCGTGATAAGGTGGCTGTGCCTGGCCGTGCTCTCTGCACCGCTCTCTCTCTCTTTCTCTCTCTCTCTCTCTCTCACTCTCTCTCACACACACACACTCGCGCACTCTCTCTGAGGAAGATTGATTGGGTAATCTTTCTCTTTCTCCATGATGCATGCTCACTGGGGAAACAAAAGTGCAGGCAGCATGATAATACCCTGAGAGGAGGAAGAGGAGGAGGAGGAGGAGGAGGAGGAGGAGGACCAGGTGGAGGAGGAGGATGAGCATAATTTAAGTAACACTGATCCAAACACTGATGTGGAAATCATCAGAGAACGCATGGGTTTGCTGGATGTTGCGAGAGTCATGCATTCAGAGTCATGGAGACTGTGCAGAGTGAGAGCGTGAGCGGGGCGGTGTGCAGAGTGAGAGCGTGAGCGGGGCGGTGTGCAGAGTGAGAGCGTGAGCGGGGCGGTGTGCAGAGTGAGAGCGTGAGCGGGGCGGTGTGCAGAGTGAGAGCGTGAGCGGGGCGGTGTGCAGAGTGAGAGCGTGAGCGGGGCGGTGTGCAGAGTGAGAGCGTGAGCGGGGCGGTGTGCAGAGTGAGAGCGTGAGCGGGGCGGTGTGCAGAGTGAGGGCGTGAGCGGGGCGGTGTGCAGAGTGAGAGCGTGAGCGGGGCGGTGTGCAGAGTGAGAGCGTGAGCGGGGCGGTGTGCAGAGTGAGGGCGTGAGCGGGGCGGTGTGCAGAGTGAGAGCGTGAGCGGGGCGGTGTGCAGAGTGAGAGCGTGAGCGGGGCGGTGTGCAGAGTGAGAGCGTGAGCGGGGCGGTGTGCAGAGTGAGAGCGTGAGCGGGGCGTGTGTGCAGAGTGAGAGCGTGAGCGGGGCGGTGTGCAGAGTGAGAGCGTGAGCGGGGCGGGGCGGTGTGCAGAGTGAGAGCGTGAGCGGGGCGGTGTGCAGAGTGAGAGCGTGAGCGGGGCGGTGTGCAGAGTGAGAGCGTGAGCGGGGCGGTGTGCAGAGTGAGAGCGTGAGCGGGGCGGTGTGCAGAGTGAGAGCGTGAGCGGGGCGGTGTGCAGAGTGAGGGCGTGAGCGGGGCGGTGTGCAGAGTGAGAGCGTGAGCGGGGCGGTGTGCAGAGTGAGGGCGTGAGCGGGGCGGTGTGCAGAGTGAGGGCGTGAGCGGGGCGGTGTGCAGAGTGAGAGCGTGAGCGGGGCGGTGTGCAGAGTGAGAGCGTGAGCGGGGCGGTGTGCAGAGTGAGAGCGTGAGCGGGGCGGTGTGCAGAGTGAGAGCGTGAGCGGGGCGGTGTGCAGAGTGAGTGCGTGAGCGGGGCGGTGTGCAGAGTGAGAGCGTGAGCGGGGCGGTGTGCAGAGTGAGGGCGTGAGCGGGGCGGTGTGCAGAGTGAGAGCGTGAGCGGGGCGGTGTTGCAGAGTGAGGGCGTGAGCGGGGCGGTGTGCAGAGTGAGGGCGTGAGCGGGGCGGTGTGCAGAGTGAGAGCGTGAGCGGGGCGGTGTGCAGAGTGAGAGCGTGAGCGGGGCGGTGTGCAGAGTGAGAGCGTGAGCGGGGCGGTGTGCAGAGTGAGAGCGTGAGCGGGGCGGTGTGCAGAGTGAGAGCGTGAGCGGGGCGGTGTGCAGAGTGAGAGCGTGAGCGGGGCGGTGTGCAGAGTGAGAGCGTGAGCGGGGCGGTGTGCAGAGTGAGAGCGTGAGCGGGGCGGTGTGCAGAGTGAGCGCGTGAGCGGGGCGGTGTGCAGAGTGAGAGCGTGAGCGGGGCGGTGTGCAGAGTGAGAGCGTGAGCGGGGCGGTGTGCAGAGTGAGAGCGTGAGCGGGGCGGTGTGCAGAGTGAGAGCGTGAGCGGGGCGGTGTGCAGAGTGAGAGCGTGAGCGGGGCGGTGTGCAGAGTGAGAGCGTGAGCGGGGGCGGTGTGCAGAGTGAGAGCGTGAGCGGGGCGGTGTGCAGAGTGAGGGCGTGAGCGGGGCGGTGTGCAGAGTGAGAGCGTGAGCGGGGCGGTGTGCAGAGTGAGAGCGTGAGCGGGGCGGTGTGCAGAGTGAGGGCGTGAGCGGGGCGGTGTGCAGAGTGAGAGCGTGAGCGGGGCGGTGTGCAGAGTGAGAGCGTGAGCGGGGCGGTGGGCAGAGTGAGAGCGTGAGAGCGTGGGGGCGGTGTGCAGAGTGAGAGCGTGAGCGGGGCGGTGTGCAGAGTGAGAGCGTGAGCGGGGCGGTGTGCAGAGTGAGAGCGTGAGCGGGGCGGTGTGCAGAGTGAGAGCGTGAGCGGGGCGGTGTGCAGAGTGAGAGCGTGAGCGGGGCGGTGTGCAGAGTGAGAGCGTGAGCGGGGCGGTGTGCAGAGTGAGGGCGTGAGCGGGGCGGTGTGCAGAGTGAGGGCGTGAGCGGGGCGGTGTGCAGAGTGAGGGCGTGAGCGGGCGGTGTGCAGAGTGAGAGCGTGAGCGGGGCGGTGTGCAGAGTGAGAGCGTGAGCGGGGCGGTGTGCAGAGTGAGAGCGTGAGCGGGGCGGTGTGCAGAGTGAGGGCGTGAGCGGGGCGGTGTGCAGAGTGAGAGCGTGAGCGGGGCGGTGTGCAGAGTGAGAGCGTGAGCGGGCGGTGTGCAGAGTGAGAGCGTGAGCGGGGCGGTGTGCAGAGTGAGTGCGTGAGCGGGGCGGTGTGCAGAGTGAGAGCGTGAGCGGGGCGGTGTGCAGAGTGAGAGCGTGAGCGGGGCGGTGTGCAGAGTGAGAGCGTGAGCGGGGCGGTGTGCAGAGTGAGAGCGTGAGCGGGGCGGTGTGCAGAGTGAGAGCGTGAGCGGGGCGGGTGTGCAGAGTGAGTGCGTGAGCGGGGCGGTGTGCAGAGTGAGAGCGTGAGCGGGGCGGTGTGCAGAGTGAGGGCGTGAGCGGGGCGGTGTGCAGAGTGAGAGCGTGAGCGGGGCGGTGTGCAGAGTGAGGGCGTGAGCGGGGCGGTGTGCAGAGTGAGGGCGTGAGCGGGGCGGTGTGCAGAGTGAGAGCGTGAGCGGGGCGGTGTGCAGAGTGAGAGCGTGAGCGGGGCGGTGTGCAGAGTGAGAGCGTGAGCGGGGCGGTGTGCAGAGTGAGAGAGCGTGAGCGGGGCGGCGGTGTGCAGAGTGAGGGCGTGAGCGGGGCGGTGTGCAGAGTGAGGGCGTGAGCGGGGCGGTGTGCAGAGTGAGGGCGTGAGCGGGGCGGTGTGCAGAGTGAGAGCGTGAGCGGGCGGTGTGCAGAGTGAGGGCGTGAGCGGGGCGGTGTGCAGAGTGAGGGCGTGAGCGGGGCGGTGTGCAGAGTGAGAGCGTGAGCGGGGCGGTGTGCAGAGTGAGAGCGTGAGCGGGGCGGTGTGCAGAGTGAGAGCGTGAGCGGGGCGGTGTGCAGAGTGAGTGCGTGAGCGGGGCGGTGTGTGCAGAGTGAGAGCGTGAGCGGGGCGGTGTGCAGAGTGAGTGCGTGAGCGGGGCGGTGTGCAGAGTGAGAGCGTGAGCGGGGCGGTGTGCAGAGTGAGGGCGTGAGCGGGGCGGTGTGCAGAGTGAGAGCGTGAGCGGGGCGGTGTGCAGAGTGAGGGCGTGAGCGGGGCGGTGTGCAGAGTGAGAGCGTGAGCGGGGCGGTGTGCAGAGTGAGAGCGTGAGCGGTCGGGGCGGTGTGCAGAGTGAGAGCGTGAGCGGGGCGGTGTGCAGAGTGAGAGCGTGAGCGGGGCGGTGTGCAGAGTGAGAGCGTGAGCGGGCGGTGTGCAGAGTGAGAGCGTGAGCGGGGCGGTGTGCAGAGTGAGAGCGTGAGCGGGGCGGTGTGCAGAGTGAGAGCGTGAGCGGGGCGGTGTGCAGAGTGAGTGCGTGAGCGGGGCGGGTGTGCAGAGTGAGAGCGTGAGCGGGGCGGGGTGTGTGCAGAGTGAGAGCGTGAGCGGGGCGGTGTGCAGAGTGAGAGCGTGAGCGGGGCGGTGTGCAGAGTGAGAGAGAGAGAGAGTAAGCAGACCGGTGTGCAGAGTGAGAGAGAGCGGTGTGTGCAGAGTGAGAGAGTGTGGTGTGCAGAGTGTGAGAGTGCGGTGTGCAGAGTGAGAGCGTGAGCGGGGCGGGTGTGCAGAGTGAGGGCGTGAGCGGGGCGGTGTGCAGAGTGAGAGCGTGAGCGGGGCGAGGTGTGCAGAGTGAGGCGTGAGCGGGGCGGTGTGCAGAGTGAGGGCGTGAGCGGGGGGGGCGGTGTGCAGAGTGAGAGCGTGAGCGGGGCGGTGTGCAGAGTGAGAGCGTGAGCGGGGCGGTGTGCAGAGTGAGAGCGTGAGCGGGGCGGTGTGCAGAGTGAGAGCGTGAGCGGGGCGGTGTGCAGAGTGAGAGCGTGAGCGGGGCGGTGTGCAGAGTGAGAGCGTGAGCGGGGCGGTGTGCAGAGTGAGAGCGTGAGCGGGGCGGTGTGCAGAGTGAGCGCGTGAGCGGGGCGGTGTGCAGAGTGAGAGCGTGAGCGGGGGCGGTGTGCAGAGTGAGAGCGTGAGCGGGGCGGTGTGCAGAGTGAGAGCGTGAGCGGGGCGGTGTGCAGAGTGAGAGCGTGAGCGGGGCGGTGTGCAGAGTGAGAGCGTGAGCCGGGCGGTGTGCAGAGTGAGAGCGTGAGCGGGGCGGTGTGCAGAGTGAGAGCGTGAGCGGGGCGGTGTGCAGAGTGAGAGCGTGAGCGGGGCGGTGTGCAGAGTGAGTGCGTGAGCGGGGCGGTGTGCAGAGTGAGAGCGTGAGCGGGGCGGTGTGCAGAGTGAGAGCGTGAGCGGGGCGGTGTGCAGAGTGAGAGCGTGAGCGGGGGCGGTGTGCAGAGTGAGAGAGAGAGAGAGTAAGCAGACCGGTGTGCAGAGTGAGAGAGAGCGTGTGTGCAGAGTGAGAGAGTGTGGTGTGCAGAGTGTGAGAGTGCGGTGTGCAGAGTGAGAGCGTGAGCGGGGCGGTGTGCAGAGTGAGGGCGTGAGCGGGGCGGTGTGCAGAGTGAGAGCGTGAGCGGGGCGGTGTGGCAGAGTGAGGGCGTGAGCGGGGCGGTGTGCAGAGTGAGGGCGTGAGCGGGGGCGGTGTGCAGAGTGAGAGCGTGAGCGGGGCGGTGTGCAGAGTGAGAGCGTGAGCGGGGCGGTGTGCAGAGTGAGAGCGTGAGCGGGGCGGTGTGCAGAGTGAGAGCGTGAGCGGGGCGGTGTGCAGAGTGAGAGCGTGAGCGGGGCGGCGGTGTGCAGAGTGAGAGCGTGAGCGGGGCGGTGTGCAGAGTGAGAGCGTGAGCGGGGCGGTGTGCAGAGTGAGCGCGTGAGCGGGGCGGTGTGCAGAGTGAGAGCGTGAGCGGGGCGGTGTGCAGAGTGAGAGCGTGAGCGGGGCGGTGTGCAGAGTGAGAGCGTGAGCGGGGCGGTGTGCAGAGTGAGAGCGTGAGCGGGGCGGTGTGCAGAGTGAGAGCGTGAGCCGGGCGGTGTGCAGAGTGAGAGCGTGAGCGGGGCGGTGTGCAGAGTGAGAGCGTGAGCGGGGCGGTGTGCAGAGTGAGAGCGTGAGCGGGGCGGTGTGCAGAGTGAGTGCGTGAGCGGGGCGGTGTGCAGAGTGAGAGCGTGAGCGGGGCGGTGTGCAGAGTGAGAGCGTGAGCGGGGCGGTGTGCAGAGTGAGAGCGTGAGCGGGGCGGTGTGCAGAGTGAGAGAGAGAGAGAGTAAGCAGACCGGTGTGCAGAGTGAGAGAGAGCGGTGTGCAGAGTGAGAGAGTGTGGTGTGCAGAGTGTGAGAGTGCGGTGTGCAGAGTGAGAGCGTGAGCGGGGCGGTGTGCAGAGTGAGGGCGTGAGCGGGGCGGTGTGCAGAGTGAGAGCGTGAGCGGGGCGGTGTGCAGAGTGAGGGCGTGAGCGGGGCGGTGTGCAGAGTGAGGGCGTGAGCGGGGCGGTGTGCAGAGTGAGAGCGTGAGCGGGGCGGTGTGCAGTGAGTGAGAGCGTGAGCGGGGCGGTGTGCAGAGTGAGAGCGTGAGCGGGGCGGTGTGCAGAGTGAGAGCGTGAGCGGGGCGGTGTGCAGAGTGAGAGCGTGAGCGGGGCGGTGTGCAGAGTGAGAGCGTGAGCGGGGCGGTGTGCAGAGTGAGAGCGTGAGCGGGGCGGTGTGCAGAGTGAGCGCGTGAGCGGGGCGGTGTGCAGAGTGAGAGCGTGAGCGGGGCGGTGTGCAGAGTGAGAGCGTGAGCGGGGCGGTGTGCAGAGTGAGAGCGTGAGCGGGGCGGTGTGCAGAGTGAGAGCGTGAGCGGGGCGGTGTGCAGAGTGAGAGCGTGAGCCGGGCGGGTGTGCAGAGTGAGAGCGTGAGCATAGGGGGGCGGTGTGCAGAGTGAGAGCGTGAGCGGGGCGGTGTGCAGAGTGAGAGCGTGAGCGGGGCGGGGCGGTGTGCAGAGTGAGTGCGTGAGCGGGGCGGTGTGCAGAGTGAGAGCGTGAGCGGGGCGGTGTGCAGAGTGAGAGCGTGAGCGGGGCGGTGTGCAGAGTGAGAGCGTGAGCGGGGCGGTGTGCAGAGTGAGAGAGAGAGAGAGTAAGCAGACCGGTGTGCAGAGTGAGAGAGAGCGGTGTGCAGAGTGAGAGAGTGTGGTGTGCAGAGTGTGAGAGTGCGGTGTGCAGAGTGAGAGAGTGAGCAGACCGGTGTACAGTGAGAGAGTGAGCAGACCGGTGTGCAGAGTGAGAGCGTGAGCGGGGCGGTGTGCAGAGTGAGAGAGTGTGGTGTGCAGAGTGAGAGCGTGAGCGGGGCGGTGTGCAGAGTGAGAGAGTGTGGTGTGCAGAGTGTGAGAGAGTGAGCAGACCGGTGTGCAGTGAGAGAGAGTGCGGTGTGCAGAGTGTGAGAGAGTGCGGTGTGCAGAGTGAGAGAGTGAGCAGACCGGTGTACAGAGAGAGAGAGAGAGTGAGCAGACCGGTGTGCAGTGAGAGAGCAGTGTGCAGAGTGAGAGAGTGTGGTGTGCAGAGTGTGAGAGAGTGCGGTGTGCAGAGTGTGAGAGAGTGCGGTGTGCAGAGTGAGAGAGTGAGCAGACCGGTGTGCAGTGAGAGAGCAGTGTGCAGAGTGAGAGCGTGAGCGGGGCGGTGTGCAGAGTGAGAGAGAGAGAGAGTGAGAGAGAGCGGTGTGCAGAGTGAGAGAGTGAGCAGACCGGTGTGCAGTGAGAGAGCAGTGTGCAGAGAGTAAGTGGTGTGCAGCTGGACAATGGGTTAATATTTGATCTGCTGGAGGAGCCTGCTCTGGATGTTGTGTGTGTGTGTGTGTGTGTGTGTGTGTGTGTGTGTCTCTGTGTGTGTGTGTGTGTGTGTGTGTGTGTACACTCTGTTGTTGTAAGTCTTATATAAGCTCCGTACAGAACCATTGAAACAGCAGAGGTGTGTGTTCTGAACGCACGGCCTGCTGTTTCCGGAGAACATGTTCAGGTTGCAGTCTCCTCTGTGTTCTGCGTGTGGTTCTCCTCTGTGTTTTGCATGTGGTTCTTCAGTCTGAATCAGGTTCTCATGGAAGAACCCAACCATCAGGTTAAAGACGGAAAGAATAAAAGTCTTTCTGAATTATTCAGAGGAACCGTTCTTCGTCCCGGACGCTCCGTCTCCTGATTTAAGTTTTAAGGTGTGGATGTCGTGTGTTTCCACTAGAACCCTTCCTAATGGTTGCCAAAACTGCCACAATCCCTCATCTAAACATCCTGCCTAGTCAAAAGTTGCCACAGTTACCATAAAGTTCTCCATAACGAACGGTGGCCACAACTACAATAATCCCTCAAATACCAGCTACTGTTAACAGCGGTTGCCACAACTATTGTAATCCAGCACTGACGGTATTTGAGTTCAGGTGCGTCCCCGGGTCGCGGTTCTCACAGGTTTCTGATTAAATTAAATGGAATGACGTCTTCGGTTGGGTTTGATGAGGAGGAACTGGACTCGTCTGCACCGAGCCCCGCCCCCAACCCCATCCAGCACCAGTGGGATGAACTAGAATGGCGATTGAGAGCTAGGACATTTCATCCAGCATCGGTGTCTGACCTCTTCTGGACGAATTCCAGATGTGAAGGCTGCTTTCGGCGTCGCTCTTCATGGTCTCTTCGGTCGCCGTCCTATCCCGTCACTGGTGTCGGGGTTCAGTCCCTGAAAACAAGGTCCGGCGTTTTCCTTTAACCTTTAACGTTCCTGCTGATTTCTTGATTCCGTTCCCTCTGCCCGTGCTGACCGCTTCATTTCTTTTTGGTCCTGTCGCTCGTTGCGTGTTGGCAGGTGGCGCTGGCACCGGACCCCTGTGCTGTTGTAGCATCCTGGCCAATACCAACAGAAAGGGGGGGTGTAATTACATCAGTCTCAAGTACCAGCTGCCTGTCCACAGTCCTCCAGAAAGAGAGCCTTCCTTTGAAGCCCTGGGTGTTTGTGTGCGTTTGTCTGCATGTCTACACACTCACACACACACACACACACACACACACACACACTCACACACTTCACATATGTGTGTTTGGCCACACAGCCCGTGCCAGGCTGCTTGCCGGAGACGAGAGGCAAACATTCTGCATTCGCTCGCGCCCCACTCCACGCTCGCTCCACGCCGAGCACGTCCTCCGACGGCGCCCGGGACCGACGCGCCGATGCAGATTGTTCCATTCAGAACGTGAATGTGGATCTCTACCTGCATGCCGAGTGGCTCTTGGTTCCCGGAGTGGGGCCCGCTGTAGTGCGCCGGCTGCTTTGGAGAGGCGAGCTCGGTGCGAGTGCACATGTTCGTCAGTCATTCACACCACTCTTCTGTGATAAATGGCGTGTTAATGACGTTCTCCGACGTGTCCCGCTGCCCCGGTCAGGTGGTCTGACCTCGCCAGGCTGTGAAAAGCACTTCGGCACAACGTGGTTAAAACCCGGGTTTAATAGAACCGTGCTGTGGTCAACCGGGGGGACTTTTTATTGTGAAGTGGCTCGGTTTGGGGGGGGGGGGACAGACCGCTCAGCCATCAGCGCATAGAACCGAAACCATCAACACCGTGGAGACGGTCCAACTTTGAAGTCCGGTGGAGGCAAACGCAGCGAGTAAGTCTTGGTGTGATTCCCAAACAGGGTGGAAGGGATTCTGTCCTATCCCGGTTCTTCTCAGTGCTTGGTGGTCAGAACCCCATGTTGCCTCCACTCCTCTCTCTCCATCGTTCTCCCTTATCTCCAGGACCCTGACTCTGGTTCACAGCGCCATCTGTGGACCGGCGCACTCTTACCTTATCTTACCTTATCTTATCTGTCCTCCAATGGAACCTGTCCTCTCCATCCCCTCAGCGTTTCTCACCTGCGAGGGGGGCGGGGCTTCCCAGAACCTGCTGTCCGCTCGAAATCAATAAGGTTCTCGCGTGCAGACGCAGCACACAGATGCAGATGCCAGGAAGTGCCGTTCTCATGCGTCGGCATGTGGAACCATGGTCCTGAGTTGATGCAGAATTAATACGATGATGTAATCAAACGATTCATTATTTAAATAATTAGCCGATGCCCAGAGTTCATTTGGGGGGGGGGGGTGTTGGGTGACGGTGGCGACATCGTGACCCCGTGTGACCTCAGAGATCGCTGTGGATTTCCTGTTGATGCCACCATGAGGACCTGAGTTCACAATCACTGACCGACTTTGTTTATTGATCACACGAGGGGTTGCCATAGAAACAAAGAACCACCCAGCTGACCCGGTTCCTGACCCATGTTCTCTCTCGAATAAATATGTTCAGAACCTGTACGTGCGTGATGGATGGATAGAATACTTTATTCATCCTGAAAGAAATGTAGCAATAACAGTACAATAAAGAATAGAAAAAAATTGAGGGAAATAACAAAAAATATATATATATATATTTCATTCGTCATTATCTCCCGCTTTTATCCTATATTAGGGTCGCAGGGGGGTTCCCCATGCCCATCCAGGGGAGAACGTTTCGGGCGCTGGGCAGATAGACCCAGGACAGGACGCCAATCCATCACTGGGCACACACTCACTCACAGACACACTCTATATGGGGCAATTTGGAGAACTCAATTGACTTGATCCATGTTTTTGGACTGTGGGAGGAAACCGGAGAACCCGGAGGAAACCCACGCAGAAACGGGGAGAACATGGAAACTCCACCCAGATGGGGATTCGAACCGGGAATCCCTAGCGCTGAGAGGCCAATGTGCTAAACCACTAAGCCATCGTGCCACCTAAAGTGTCAAGTGTGTGTGTAGTGGCATCAAAACTTAAAGGGAAATAAAGTGTCCAGTATGGATGGAGATCAAGTGATCAAAGATACAATATACAGTATTTTAAATGTCCTGTTGTTTTATTTGTTCTTCCGGCCCAAAACAGTATTATTGTAGATCCTGAATGGCCCTCGGAACAAAAGATCTCCTCAGTCTTTCTGTGGAGCAGTTCAGTGACCACAGCCTGCACCTGAACGTGCTCCTTTGGTCCATAATGATGGTGTGCAATGGGTGACCATCATCGTCCATGATGGAGAGTAATGTGAAAGTAAAGTGACGTGGGGAGCAGGCGGGAGGTGTGTGTGTGTGTGGGGGGGGGGGGGGGGGGGGGGGGGGGGGGGTTGCATTTGTGGGATGTGCATGTGTATAATTACCATTTGTGTGTATTTGGTATTTGTGTGTGTGCTTCATATTTAAAGTATACAGCGCTTGTGATTGTCGGTTGCCATTACCTCTCAGAACACATCTTTTTCTTCAGAGGTTCTTGTTTTGTAAAGATGCTGAAGACGTGAGCCGAGACTCGAGGTCCCGAACTGAATGAGTCTTTCTGACCAGGCTCCTCCTCTTCCTCCTCCTCCTCCTCCTCCTCCTGTCACTCCTCTGAACGCTGTGGGTTACACTCGGGCGAGTTGCTCTTGTTTCCACCTGCTCGTTCTCTTTCGGTTCTGTCCCGGTCCGGGGCGCTCGCTTTGTCAACTCATCACCTGCACTCGGCTTTGCGGGTCACTGACCTTGAGAAGTGAATCTCGCACACTCGCCCCGTCTTTCACACAACACTCGCACGGTGGAGGACGAGAGGGCCGAAAGCAAGCGGATTACAAATCCAGTTTAATCTGGAGCCCGGCGCTGAAGGAATGCACTGCCTCGTTCAACCACTCTCTCTCTCTTTCTCTCACTCTCTCTCTCTCTCTCTCTCTCTCTTGCGCTCTCTCTCTCTCTCTCTCTCTCTCACTCCCTCCCTCCCGCTCTCTCCCTCTCTTTGCTTTCCTCTGTTGCCGTTGGAGAAGGCGAGGACATGGCGTAACGCTGTCTTTATCGTGGTGTTCTGTCCTGAGTGATGGAACCGGATCGTGAACGTTGAGATCCCGTTGATCCCTGATGGTTCTAATGAAGCGCTGAAGGATCGACTGAATCTGCCGACAGACTTCTGTTAATGCTCCTCAGGCCAGACCCTCGTCTGCTGTCTACCTGTGAACGCGAGTGTGTGAGAGAGTTTAAGGTGACATCTCACATTTCCGACTCTGACACATTGTTCCCTGAAGCTAGAACAACACAGAACAGCTCTTTATCCTGACGGGACGTGGGACAAGTGGGGGTGGGGGGGGGGGTGGTAGAATCATTAACTGTTCAGCAGGTTTAGTGGTCACCCAGCAGTGTTGATGTTGCCCAGTTTATGGAACCTCTCTAATGGTGACCCAGCAGCGTTGATGGTTCCAAATTCATTCAATCCGCGTCCTAAAGGTGCAGAGTTAATGCAGGTCATCTAGTGGTGAAGCCTGCAGTATTGATGGTCTCCAGTTCATGGTTCCTGTCCAGTGGTCTCCAGTTCATGGTAACTGTCCAGTGGTCTCCAGTTCATGGTAACTGTCCAGTGGTCTCCAGTTCATGGTTCTTGTCCAGTGGTCTCCAGTTCATGGTTCCTGTCTGGCAGTGCCCAGTTCATGGTTCCTGTCTGGCAGTGCCCAGTTCATGGTACCTGTCCAGTGGTCTCCAGTTCATGGTAACTGTCCAGTGGTCTCCAGTTCATGGTTCTTGTCTGGCAGTGCCCAGTTCATGGTACCTGTCCAGTGGTCTCCAGTTCATGGTTCTTGTCTGGCAGTGCCCAGTTCATGGTACCTGTCCAGTGGTCTCCAGTTCATGGTTCTTGTCTGGCAGTGCCCAGTTCATGGTACCTGTACAGTGGTCTCCAGTTCATGATTCTTGTCTGGCAGTGCCCAGTTGACCAGCAGTGTTGGTGTGATCCAGCGCTGATCCCTCGGTTCCCCTGAGGTTCAGACTGTTCACCTCGTTCTAATAAAACCGATTTCACAGATTCGGCATTGAAGTCACATGCGAGCGAGGAATGCTCAGTGACGGAACCCCAAATTTCCAGCGTCTACAACCTTGACGACGACAAAACAGTTCCTGAAGAGGAATTGGAGCAGATTAAAGACTCGCTTGTTTGGCCCCGGGGCAAAACAGTTTTAAAGCGAGACAATGGTGCGTATTCACTCTCACAGCAATTTCTTTTAAAAAGCTGGAGGAAACCGAACCGATGACATCATTGTCTGTGTATCTGGCATTAGGAAAACTCCCAAGAATCAAATCCTGGCCAAAAGCGGGAGGTGTGTGGCTGCGTCGAGGCGACTTAACACGAGTTTACTTCTTTTATTTACATCTTTTTACGGTCGTACATCGTCTGAAGGTTGCTTTACAGGGTTCTAAACCGGAACCCTCAAAGAACTACAGCGACATGAAGAATGGAGGAGTTGGTTTTGGAAATGAATAAAGAAATAAACCTTGTGAGGACCGGGGCTCAGTGGGGGTAACCCATCCCGGATACAGGGAGGACATGCAATGCTTTGTTTATCCCACCGGGGATCTGAACCCAGCACCCTCTTGCTATGAGACCCCCCCCCACTCCCCCCGCACTGCCCTGGTCCTCACGGCTTTCTTCTGCAGTGCTGTGTGTAAAAACATTCGGGTTAATTAAAGGCTAATTTCTGAATGTTTCTGCGCTGATTCCAGCTTCAAGCGGCGAGGAGGATCAACGTTTCGCCTTCCGTTTATCCAAACGGGGTTCTTCTGAAAGGACGGGGTCATAATTGCCCTTGCGATTCTACCCAGAGCTTGTAAACGTCGTGTGGGTGGAGTCAAGCGGCCATTATGCGGGGCAGCATGTTTGTGTGTACGGTGTAGTTAGCCGCAGCGCTTGATGTGCGATATATGCAGATCAGAGAGCAGAAAGGCGGGGTGGGGGCGGTGGGGTGGGGGGTGGTGGTGGTGGTGGTGGTGGTGTACTTCACTTCTGTGTGAGCTGGTGGCGCTGATGTTTTGCTATCTCATATTTTATACTTGGTGCATTTTCTCTCTCTCTCTCTCTCTCTCTCTCTCTCTCTCTCTCTCTCTCTCGTCTTGATCCGGGATGCCTGGGGGACAGAGTGCAGACAGGACCCGTCTCCATGGCAACAGCTTCTGCAGTCTGCTGACACCCATCCCTTATTGGCAAGGGAGGGGAGGATATTAGGGAGAGGGAGGCAGGCCACGATATTTCTCCTCCTGGGACTCTGGCCTGTGCGTTGGCTTGCAAAATTAGCATGCCACAAAGGGGGGCGGGGCAGGGGCTCGGCTTTGTTAAGAGCGAGCGAGAGGGAGAGAGAGAGAGAGAGAGAGAGCGCGCCGGTGTGTGCGTGCAAGTTAAGGAAATACAGAGAGGGAGAGGGGACTAAAGGCTCCCCTGGGTCCTAAACAATCTCATGTTCTAGGTCAGTGATTTGCCTAAAGGACTGCGCTGTCATTCTGTGGCTTGTTTTGGCTTCTATTTATTTCTCAAATTCAGCGATCAGAAAGAAAACCTCTGGATTGTGAACTGCAACCATGTTTTATTTTCAATAGGTTCTAGACTTGCAGAATAAAATCTCCTCTCGTCAGGACAGAGTTCTACTGTGTACTAAATCTCAAGACCTGTCCTCCTCAGAGCTTCGTAGTTGGTCGAATAAGGCGTTCCTGGCCAAAGTTTGGATTTATTTCCGAGGCGGCGGGGGTCACTTGCTGTTTTGCGGGCAGAAAGAGTTACAAGCAATAAATACAGTCATGGGGCAATTAATATCACCAGTGTGCCCATGGTTTTGAAATGTGGGGATCAAACCCGGGGTCTTCTTACTGTGAGGGGACAGAGCTTTATTCCACAGAGGAAGTGGGTGCATCCGTGTGGTTCTCAGTGGAACTTATTAATTTCGTCTTTATGTTGTGGATGCGACTCGAGGACGACTGTGTGAGGTCCTTCTGACACCCTGTTCTGCACCTCCATATTAGGGATCGGACCAATCGGCCACATTTTAAACACATTAAAGGTGCTGTATGGAACATTTGGGGATTCTGATTTTGGATTTGGACCCCCCCCCCCGCCTCAGTGTGTGGCGCAAAAGGTCAATATACCAAAAATAAAATTGTTTTATGACTTTAATTTCACTCCTGTAGTGATTGACAGCAGTCAACAAACCTGTGGAATCAGATTTAAAATAATAACAATGGGCGCGGACGTTAGCGTATTTTAGATTCATTTGATTTGGTAAGGTTGCACATCGCAGCTTTAATGTTGAGATGTAAACAGGGTGAGGGAGACATTGTGCTGTAACTGTATGATGGTGAGGGTGGGTTTCAAGCCTCCGTGTCCGTGGCGTCGAGCTGCAGAGCTAAATGGCGTTGTTGCTATTTCATCGGAGCAAAGTGCTTGTCATCCGAAACCACCCTCAGGCCTCTGAGCGGCTGCTCGGCCGCGGACACCCAATCCGCCGAGCCGCGGGCCAACAGTTTTGGACGTTGGGGGAGTCTGAAAACCGGGATTGAATGTTGCTGCTGAAGGTCCGATCTGTGGTTTTGCTCGCTGATTGTCGGAGCTGTTATCACGCCGAGATGTTTCCAATGCAGAGGAGCATCGCGTGACATGCCGAGCACCGCGTCCCGTCCTCCCGCCTGCTCGGTTCTGAAGTTTAACGAGGGTTCCGCTCGATTGTTCGACCCGAACGGCCAGAATAATCGCAGTGTGGGCCGTTTTAAAATGGAACTGTTCTGTATGAACTGCTGGAGTCGGAATGTTAGAGGAATTAATTTTTAATTATTATTATTATTATTATTAATAAAAAAAAATCTACCTCGGATTTCTTTAAATGTTTTGTAAGCGTGTTACGTAACGGCACGGCGAGCACGCATGGCAGCATTCTGAGAATCCCTGGGCGTGTAAACACCAGGAGCAAACACGTCTCCTACCCGAGACGGGCCCCACACCCCAAATCAAATCCAGAAGCTGGGCTGTAAGAGAACAAAGTGGGGGTGGGGGATTGTGTGGCGGGGGAGGGAGGGATAGGTTAGCTTAGTGGGGAGTTGCAAACTCGGCTCAAAGAGAAAGAACGCCGCCCCGGAAAGCGGAGAGGGAGGGGGGGGTGGACGGGCGGGCGACAGCGGCGGCACACCCGGCTAATGCCCACATCCCGCTTCCACGAATCCTGCGTCCGACTCCTCTGAGGAGGAGATCTGAAATTCCAAGACACAGAGTGACGGACGCGCGCCGCGGCGGATATTTCGAGGCTCGGCGTTTATTTATTTATGGCGAGCGCGGCGCGATTTAAAGCCGGCGGCACGCAAGCGACACGTCGACCGAGCAGACCGTCAGTGTCCGAGATGAAAGCTAAAGAGTCATGACGCCGAGTTTGATTTGTGTGCGGGGGGAGGGTTTTTCGGGATTACAGGGTGGTGGAGGTGATTTACTGATGGGGTACTGGATTAAGCCCCGGCGAGATGACGGGTCAGGACTCTCTCGGGTCGTTTTCTGAGCAGCGCGTGTCGGATGATGTAATGTCTTTTGTCCGTCACTTTCGTTTCAGAGATCTAATAGAATACTGTGAAGGTGTGGAGTCGGGGGGGCGGGGTGTTCTGTGAGGTGTTAAGTTATTGATTTGAGCTACAGCTCGTATTTTTTTCCTTTGCTGGAGATGAACATAGAGACGTGTGTGTGTGTGTGTGTGTGTGTGTGTGTGTTCCATATACAAATTACACCATTGCACTGTTCGCAACATTTAACACACTCCCTCTTTAGGACCCTGTGGAGGTTTATTTACTCTGTACAACCCACCAAGAAACAACTCTAGATATATCGCCACCTCTGCATGGTTTGAGCAACAGCACCACTGATTGGTGGAGAGAGTGATTAGTGTTATTGTGCACAGAGGAAACATACTTGGATGATGTGGATTTTTTTTATTTTTTTTATTATTATTATTTTGTTTAAATAATTTTATTTCACTTGTAGTTAAAAAAAAATTAAAACCAAAAAACAGGAATGTGTAAATGTACATTTACACTATTTGTAGGAAACGTCATCACAACCTCAGGCCAAAAGGGACTCTACGAACAAAACAAAAAAAACGAATTCAGCCGTATTAATAAATCACGTTACAAAAAAAAAAAAAAAAAGTCCAGGTCTTCCGCAAAAGTAATCTCATCCAGAACGCTGATTGCTGAGTAACCGAATACTGTGTTCACCACCAATCAGAAAATCTAATGACTATTACAGAACACAATTTACTGTGGATATTAATCTGGGTTTTATGATTTTAAAATAATGTTTTGATCGGTGGCACGGTGGCTTAGTGGTTTAGCACGTTCTCCTCTCAGCGCTAGGGATTCCTGGTTCGAATCCCCATCTGGGTGGAGTTTCCATGTTCTCCCAGTCTCTGCATGGGTTTCCTCCGGGTTCTCCGGTTTCCTCCCACAGTCCAAAAACATGGACCAAGTCAATTGAGCTCTCCAAATTGCCCCATATAGAGTGTGTATGCATGTGTGAGTGAGTGTGTGCCTAGCGATAGATTGGCGCCCTGTGCTGGGTCTATCTGCCCAGTGCCCGAGACATTCTCCCCTGGATGGGCATGGGGAACCCCCCCGTGACAGTAATATAGGATAAAGCGGAAGACAATGAATGAATGAATGTTGTAGATCACGCATTGATACGAATGAAGCACTCAGAGGTGTGTGCTTTGTCAATGATGTCACGGCGCAGCCAATCAGAATTAAGGACCTGAACTACCCGTTTTAACTGAACAGCACAGCGTCCGATGGCGTGTACGGTTTCTGTGATTACTCCCCGGCTGGAGGCGGAGAGTCAGTATAAAGTCTCATTCTTGCGGCGTGAACCTGGCCATTTATTCCGAAGGAGCTTTGACGCGTTCCGAATGGACGCCGGCGGCCAAGGAAATTCTGGAATTTCAGATATTTCGATTGGACAGCAGAAAGCCGTGTGATTATTTGGAACAGCTGGGCGAAGCGGCTGAATGGGCCACCTGAGCGCGATGTGAATGACCGTCTCACAATCCCGTCGGGGTTTTACAGGGTGTTTATCTGAACCCCGTGGATGACATCACAACTTCTGTCTTAAGTGATCTGTTTAGCCGATTTAAGGAGTGTGTCCTCCACATTTAACCCATCACACACAGCTATACACACACCGAGGGAAGCGGGCAGCCCCGTACATGGCGCCGAGAAGCAATTGGGATTAGGTGCCTTGCCCAAGGGCGCTTCAGCCATAGAACTTGGTGGGACTGGGAATCGAACTGGGGACCTTCAGGTCGAAGGACAGGTTCCTTAACAAAAAGCCCTTAACTGCCCCTCCACATGACCAGCTGATTACAGAAAGCCATCGCACCCTTCTGTACAGCTTCCCTTGTGATTTCCGTTTTGCCCCAACAGTGCAGTCAGGGGTGGGAAGCACATCGTCTCCGTCCGTTCCGTAGCCGTAGACGAGTGAATTACAGCGTTCCGTAGTGAATTGATGGTCATTATTTCTGTGTCTGCCAATTTAATATTGGTTAATGTGCTTCCTAATGAGATGCCCTACATGCTTCAGCATTTGTTGAATCACCAAAAGTTCTGGCTCATCAGAAAAGACCTCGTCCAGATGCGCGGCGTCCAACAGAAGCACTTAGCTAATTGATTTAGATTCCGATATGGATTCGTTACTCGAATCGGGGGAAACATGAGAATGGCCTTTCAACAAGAACATGCTGCATACATCTGACGTTGTCTTCGAACCTGCAGGTTTAACCCTCAGGTTTATCCAGACGTTCTGTGCACAAAGTGTTCTCCACTGCTTCCCGCTCCATCTCCGGTCTTTAAGTCGGAGCCGTCATCGTACAACATTGTGGGCCATTGTAGGGGGTTGGGGTATGAGTGATGGGGTTGGGGTATGGGTGAGGGGGTTGGGGTATGGGTGGGGTGGTTTAGATTGGGGTACCCATGTCCATACCTATGCCCCGTCCAGGGGAGAAGATTTTAGGCACTGGGTAGATACACCCAGGACAGGGCACCAATCCATTGCAGGGCACACACTCACTATATAGAATCAGTTTACAAAGAAGTCATTTACAGCATCCAATTCACCTTGAATACATGTTTTTGCAATCAAAGTTCTGTGTTATTCCATCCATCATTAGAACTTCTTGGGCACTGGGCCGATACATATTGGACAGGGCACCAATATCTCGCAGGGCATACACACTCACCAACACACACTATATGTGGGATTCCTCTTGAATCCATGTTTTTGGAGAAAACCGGAGAACCTGGAATGCCACTGAGATTGGGATTCGAAGCGAACATCTACTCCCACCCCACCCCTGTCCTTAATGTTATAAACTTCCTCTCGATTTGCGTAGCCTGTTAGAACGTGGGGTGCGGGTTGGCTCCAGGTGGAGCGGGTTCCTCTATATTTGGCAGTAGGTGTTCACGGCTGGCTGGGCGTCTCATTAGGGGCGTCATCAAGAACCCTGTCTGTTCACAAACAAGCGCTTCATTACGCTCGCGGGGCCTGCATCGCACGCCGGGCCGACTCGCTGCCTAATGCCGTGTTGCAGGAGGCTCGCCGGCCGGAATGACGACGGAGGAGCAGTTAGGAAATGCTGGGGCAACTAAACTGCACCAAAGAGCTTTTTGTGGCTGAGTGTCGAGTCATGGAGGTTCTCTGAGGGAAGTCGGGCTTTTCTTTCGCGCTCTGCTCAGCCACCTGCCTTTAAAAGATTCCAACAGGCTTTTCTTCCCTTTTAATCCACGTTAATCATAAAGGGGAGTTATTTTTAGGCGGCGCGCGGCTCGGAGGCGGAATCGAATCGGAGCGAGGCGTCTGCTGAGGGACGACGAGGGGGATTTGTTTATTTCAGTCCTCTCTTCTCGTCCTGCAGGCCAGCAACGGAAGACGCTGCATGATGAGCGTTATCTGTGTTCCGTTGGCCTTTTTGAAGATCCATTTATACAGGACCAGAAGTCTGGAGACGCCCCCTTTCTGTCAGTTCCACTTCCTGTAGAGATGGACTCTGTAGTTGTACAATTGTAGTCCATCTGTTTGTGTTCTACAGTACATACTGTGTACTCTGTTCTAATGGTCAGAACCCCAATAGTACCACCACAGAGCAGGGATTATTTGGTGGGTGCATTAGTCCTATCCCAGCGGTGGAGAGGGGGTTGCCCATACAGGGGAAAATGTTTTGGGTGGAGATACACCCAGGACAGGCCGTCGATCCATCTCTGGGCACACACTCACTCACACAATCTTAATAGGGGCACTTAAGAGCAGCAAATTCACCTTGAATCCATGTTATTGGACTGTGAGAGGAAACCCACACAGATCTAGCAGAACATGGAAACTCCGCCCTGATCGGGATTCAAACCTGGATCCCCGGCGCCCAGGAGCAACTCCCCATACCCCAAAACCTCCAGCATGAATCTCCAAGGTTTAGAAACAGAACCACAGAGGATCCCTGTTTAATTTTCTGGTACTTGCACTCGAGCCCTGGTTCCGCCGTCTTCTGAAGTTCTCGTACAGTCGAGTTGCTCAGACCTGGCAGCTGATTCGAGTCTGAATCTTTATTCGGTCAACACGAACATGGCTGCTTGGGATCACCGAGCCACAATCCAGAACCCTGTCGCAGCAGTCGCTAGTTATCTGCCCCGGCTTTGTTCTCCACTGAGCAGCTTGTTCTGGATTACGGTCTTCCCAGCGTGGACCAGCTGGGTTCTAAAGCTGAATGTAAGGCGGACGAGCGCGAGTGGATTTCTATGTGTGTGTGTGTGTGTCTTTTTAGACCCTTTGTATCATCACCTCCTTCTAACAGTACTTGGGGTCTTCGCAGCACTTGACCTTGATGGTGGTCTTTTAACTGAAATCCACTGGATGGAGTTCCTAACAGCATTCCGCTGATAAAATGGAGGCCATGCGTCTCTGTTCTAACGCCCAGGACCTGGAGATAGAAGGTGTTCTAGACCGGGGATGTGAAGGAACAGGTGGACTACAGTTTGTAATTGTAGAACTACAAATTCCATCTCCTGTGAGTGGAGTGGATATCACTGGCACTAAGCGAAGAAACAGGGACGTGTACCTAATAAAGTGGCCGTTAGGTGTACGGTGTCTCACAGAGGGGACGTGAACCGTGTCTCCGGGTCTTGGGTTGTAAGGACTGACCGGCACAATGAACCGATCGTGACCCCAGACCCGGATGGAACCGTGGATCCGGGGTCACGATCACTACGGCGACGCCCTTAAACCTTCCTGTGTCCTCTTGGTCTTGTCCCATCTGTCTAACCTTTCTCTTTAGCATACCCCCCCCCCCCGTGCCTAATTAATGGCATTAATTATCTCCAATTAGCGAGCGCGGTCCTGGCAGCCGTTCACGTCGCTGCGTTCCTTTTGTTCCGCCGAGCTCCGTGACATGCTACGCTCCCCGTGGGGCTGTCGCCGGCCTAATGAAAGGCAACGAGGCCAGGCTTTCGGCCTTTCCCCCCCTCGCCATCTGAGCGAGTCTGCACGCAGGCCGACGCCGCCACGTTTCGGACCCGCCTCAGGTGACGGCAGGTGATCCTCAGTCTGTCGATTTGGTAAACCGCGGTGAATTTGGAGATTAGATGAGATTGAGAACCGGGACGGGTCGGATTGATGCGGTGCGGACTCGCCCTCCTCCAGCCTCCTCGCGGCGGTGGCCTCGCCAGCGTGCGCTGTCTATGGAGATGTTTATACGAACAGTATAACTGGAAGTGGCACTCTTCATCATCCGGAGCCGAACACTGCCCTCTTATTGAGTGAGCCGAGCGACCACCTCATTATGCATGCAGGTCTCTGCAGCTGATCTTTATAGAGTCCACTCCCGCTTCAGCCTGCCAGACGCTCTCAAAACTAAGGAAAAACGCTTCCCAGGATGCACTGGGGTCTCTAAGAAATCGCCTCCTACAGGCCGTTATAGGGATGAGACAATTCATTGTTTGTGCAATTAATCACGATTAAAAATCCATCCATTATCTTGCGCTTTATCCTGTACTAGGGTCATGGTGTGGGGGGGGGGGGGGTTCCCCATCCAGGGGAGAACGTTTTGGGTGCTGGGCAGATACACCCAGGACATGACGCCAATCTATCACTGGGCACACACTCACTCACACAGATACACTCTATATGGGGCAGTTTAGAGCATTCAATTGACCTCGATCCATGTTTTTGGACTGTGGGAGGAAACCGGAGAACCCGGAGGAAACCCATGCAGACATGGGGAGAACATGCAAACTCTACCCAGGTTGGGATTCGAACCGGGAATCCCTAGCGCTGAGAGAACATGTTGACCACTAAGCCACAGTGCCATCCACGATTTAAAATGTTACAATGAATTCATCATGCCCAGCGATAGATTGGTGCCCTGTCCTGGGTGTATCTGCCCAGCGCCCGAAATGTTCTCCCCTGGATGGGCATGGGGAACCCCCCCCCCCCTCCCCCCGCGACCCTAATATAGTATAAAGCAGAAGATAATGGATGGATGGAAGGAAGGAATTCATCGTGAGAGTGCCAGAGCTACTTGGTAGAACTGAGGATCTTCAGGTCACAAGGCTGGTTCCTTCACCATAAGCCCCAGACTGCCCAAAGTAGGTGTACCTAATAAAGTGGCCGGTGAGTGTACGGTAATGTAAACAGACGTTCTGCGTGCTGTAGAGTTTACAGATTGTGTCTTTTTGGTGCATTACTTTTATAAACTCGTTCAAACTCAAGGACTCGAGGTTCCGCTTGTTGACGTTAGAACCCATTAGCAGTGATGTCATCAGGCCTCTTCTCGTCGACTGTGTTCCCACTAATTGAGTTTTTCCCATTTGAAGGTCAGAAATTCCACGTTTACGTGATCACGCCGGAGAATCAACGGCGTCCGTCCCGGGGCCCGTCCCGGGGCCCGGTTAGCGCTCGGCCACCCCGCGGCTCTCTGCGGCCCCGTCGCCGGCTCCCGTCTCCGACCGTTCAACAGTAGCGCCATTGTCCGTCTGGCTGCGCCGGCTCGGTGTCTGCACTGTGTCTGTGTGCGCCGCACGCGATCTCGAGTTTGCTCACATGAACGTGTTAACCTTCAGGGCCTCCGGGCTGAAAGCGTTTAAAGACCTCGCGTTCCAGAGGGCTTCAGGTTCTGCAGGGTTCTCCTGAGCTTCCGCTCTGATCTGATGATCCTGCTATTAAGATCTAGTTTACGGGATTTGTACGTTTCGGTCGATCTGCCTCCTGAATCTGATATTAATCTGTGATTATAGAACGTACAGCGACGGCTGGGATGAACTACCTTCACGTCGTTGTTGAGTTCTTGTGTATGTGAGTGGCGTGCGGTTCTTTAGATGATGACAGAACCGCAGGACGGAACCCACGGTCCTCATATGGATCATTCTTATGTATTTGAGTTTGTTTTTGTTTAGCTCGTCCTCATCAGAGCTGCAGTGATGATCTGATGCTGTCGGAGGGTTTCACAGTAAACTGTCACTATGTTCTCTGTGGCCACTTTATTAGGAACACCACCTCTACACTGTTTGGCTGTTCTGTCAAGTTTTTACTTTACTGTGTAGATGGACTTTGTAGTTTACAATTACACACTGCAGTCCATCTGGTTTCATCCAGATTATTGGTTAGTTGCTGTATACACGGGATCAGACGCTGCAGTGGACTGAGCTCAGAAATGTATGGGTACGTGTGTAAACTTTTTTTATTTTTTTTTTAATGTTTTTTTTTGTTTGTGTTTCTGTATGTTTGTTTTTTTTTTATGTTTTTTGTGTGTGGATTTTTTTTTGTGTGTGTTTATGTACGATTGTGTGTATTTCTGTATTTATTTATTTATTTTTTTTATAATGGGTTTTTGTGTTTTTTTTTTTAATTTTTTTTTATTGTTTTGTTTGTGTTTGTGTTGTGTTTGTTTACGATTGTGTGTATTCCAGTATGTGTGTGTTCTTAATGGGTTTGTGTGTGTGTGTGTGTGCGTGTGTGTTTTTTTAAAAAAAAAATTATTTTGTGTGTGTTTTTAAAGGGTTTTTGTGTGTGTGTGTGTGTGTGTGTTTTAATTTTTTTATTTTGTGTGTTTTTAATGGGTTTTTGTGTGTGTTTTTTATTTTATTTTATTTTTTTATTATTT
>JAFMOC010000014.1:2065000-2232500 GCA_019802505.1 Corydoras sp. C115
AACATGGAAACTCCACGCAGATGGGGATTCGAACCGGGAATCCCTAGTGCTGAGAGGCGAACGTGCTGACCACTAAGCCACCGTGCTGCCCTTTATTTATTTATTTATTGGGTAAATACGCTGCTCAGAGAAGGCGGTCAATGCAGGACCACGGGATGCTGCCCCATGAGGGAATGAAATTAGGGTGGTAGTTTGTTGGGGCTCTGCTTCCTCACTCGGTACGTTGTATGTTGTGAGGTTCTTTGGAACGTTCAGTCCAATCACAGACACTGATCTGACACTGTCCCCTCCTTCACTATACTTAACTGTTGGCTAAATATCTTTTGTAAATGAATTGTATACAGCTGCTGATCAGACTCCTGAGGCGCTGTAACACAGAGACAGCAGCTCGGCTGAAGGGGGGGGGGGGTCCTGTGTTATAAGGTGTAATGACGGCCGTGACCTCGACACCGCCGCGAGAGGCCGTGAGCATCATCACACTACTTTAAACCTCCCTCTGACACTGTGTGTGGGGCAGACAGCCAAAACCCACACACACACACACACACACACACACACACTGGCTGAATGTAGCATGTGCGTGCTGTTTCTGGGACAGGCAGCCGAGCGGCTCTGCCGTCAGACCCCACAGGGCCACCCACACTCTCTCATAGAGGTCGCAGACAGGTCATATCTAAATCTGAAGCGTGCACCCCCCCCCTCGCTTCAAACACCCTGTTGGCACATACAGCGCTACTACATCAGACTCGCAACACAACACAGACTCTACAGATCGCCTCTGCAGTCTTGCACCTGCTGCCGGCACCGAAATAGTCGGTTGGTTTGATTACACGTTCGTAAGTATTAAACGTTTTCCAGGATTATTTTGAGGATTCGGAGTTGTTGGCATCCGTACCGAGGATTTTACATCTAATGAGGCTTTCAAGTGATCTATTCGGCCTACTGTACTTACACAACGTACCGTTAAACACACACACACATGGCCGGAGTGGTGGGCAGCCCTGCACATGGCGCCCGGGAAAGAATTGGGGTTCGGTGCCCAAGGGCAAGTCAGCTAAAGTACTTGGCTGGACCAGGAACCGAATCAGGGACCTTCAGGTCGCAAGGCTGGTTCCATGTTCTTAACCACAAGCCCACGACCGGGTTAAGAAAAGGTTCTGTCCAAAATGTCTTAACATTACAGGGCCACCCTTGGAGTACTGTGCATTAAGGGCCTTCCTCCGGGGCCCGCACTGGTACCTTCAGTGGATTTGGGATTTGAGCCCCCAACCTTCAGATCAAAAGTCCCTCACTCTAACCTCTGAGGTAGAGACCCTACAAATGGACATTATACACTGGACTATAGAGGTTCTGAGGAAATATCTCACACACTCACACACACTCACTCTCACACACTCTCTCACACTCTCTCACACACACGCTCACACACACTCTTCTAATGGCTCATAGACATGAGTAAGAAATGCAAATATTAATATTCTGGATGCTGATCTGAGGTTTAGACCTCATTCGTTTCTGATGTTCAGCTGATTAGTCCTCCGTCGTTTTGCCCCCCTCCCCGACTGCGGGGTGGACGTCCTCCTCGCTGCGCTGCCTGTACGTGATACTTACCCTCACGCGGTGTTGACTCCGTATATGAAGCGCAGTGATCAGTCCGCGCCGGCTTGCTGTTTTTTGCCCGCGCGCTCTGAAGAATGGCTGCACCAAACCTCTGCTTCAGGATGCCCCTCTGTGAGCCCCAGCTCAGCGTCTGGTTTGACGAGAGTGCCTCCAAGTGGTCAAGCTGAGCCATTGCTGATCAGATGGACACGTGCACCGCCTTGCTCTCGGAATTGTGGGAGAATGAGCTCACGGAGGTTTTTGAGCTGGAATACGGGAGGTTATACGGTGCACGCCGGGGTTCCAGGCCAGTTTCAGGAGAGTCAAAATTCTGGAGAGGCTTTTCAGGAGCATAAAATTAGCACATTGGGTTGCTCTTGGTGTCTCACCATTTAATATCTTTTGATCGAAACTCAAATGCTTTAGAGCAGAACACACACACACACCTGTGTTCGTGATTCATTGCAGAGATGGCCATGAACGTCTCAAGCACAGTAATTTTGGAACAAAGGGCCTTCCCCATACTGTTCCTATAACGTTGGGAGTGCCCAGTGGTTCCGAGTGCGTAACCAGGAGTTTGATTTTGGGTCTCCAGTCAGCGGTACACCTGTGTTTTCCGTCGCCATGGTATCAATACAGCAGAAATGTAGCTGAACACCTCATTTTGAGACGGCCACGCCCATCGAGGGAAATATATTCACAAGCAGCGTTGCTATTTAAACTAGGGGTGAGCTGCAATATTCGACGATTCGATTCGGAGAACCGTAGTTGACTATGAACCTCATAGTCGAATGTACCATTTTGACCACATGGGGGTGCCCATGGCTGCTGCTAAGCATTAGTTTTTACATGAAATGTCTTTGTTTTCGTTATATATATAGCCTTTTGTCAAATAAAATCATCCTAATTTCTAGAAAAAAAAAAAAAGACAAAAAAAAAAAAAAAAAAAGGTTTTCTTTTGTTAGAAAAACAAGTAAAATATAAAAAAATATATATTTTTTACAAACTACGCCCTTAGCGCCATCTTGTGGTGAAAGTTTAACTGATTCGACTATCAGTCGACTATAGGGAAAATCTGACGAATCAGATTCGACTATGAAAATCTTTAGTTGAATACAGCCCTAATTTAACCGTTTAGATGTTTGGACTTTTTTTTGGGGGGGGGGGGGTTAATCTCGCAGTGAGCACCGGGTTCGAGAGGGAGCTTGGGTTTAATTAATTCTGAAGGTGATGGAGGGAATGGAACAGTATGGGGAAGGCCCTTTGTTCCAAAATGACCTGCTCGATGGTCAGGGTGTTGGGCGATCGGTCTGAAGGTGTGGCTTGAACAAAACCCTGAACCCTGATTGGTCCAGGTGCTGCATCATGGTCGGAACCTGGGTTTCCTGTGAGTCACTTTAGATGAAGGTGAAGATTTGTCGTTCTTAGAAAAGTTCCTTAGTGTTGAGTTGGAGATTGTTGTATTATGGGATGGATGTGGATGTTCAGAGCCCTGTGTTTGGTGCGGTGTTGAACGCGGTGGTGGCTGGTCGCACGCGGCCCGCGTCACACCTTCGTTGGGGCACAAGCGCGTGCGTCGGCGGAGCAGCAGCAGGCCTCGGCAGCGGGCCCCCGTTCCATGTCTCACCTGCCTCTTCTCTCTTAAAGGGCCCTCCCGGCTCGCAGCCGTCTCCCCACGCACAGCCTCCCCCACACAACCCCAGCAACCCCATGATGGGACCCCACGGCCAGGTAAGACATGCACACACCCCAACACAACCCCATGAGCGCACATTCACAGTAACCCCGAGTCCGAATGAGTGCAGAGGTCCCGTGACTTCAGGGTTCGAGGTGGGAGTTTAGGTCCGGGTTCGAAATGAAAACCCAAACGACGCCGTTTGATCAGCCGCCCAGTTCGGAGGGGCTCTGCATGGGGGCCCCGTTTACCCTGCAAGCCGGTTTAAGTCCCCCTTTTTTTTTTTTTTTTTCTTTTTTTTTTTCTCCCCCCCCCTGCCCTTCCTTTTTTCTTTCTCAGCCTCTTCCGTCTAACCCACCCCCCTCCCCCCAGCCCCCAGAGTCGACGCCCCTGGAGCTGGATGAATTATTCAGGGTCCTCCTCGCTGCTGGAGAGGCTCCTGTGCTCCCACCCACCATCAATAGCACATTAATATTGCACAGTGTAATGCTGCCGAATGCACACACACACACACACATACACACATACACACACACACACACACATACACACACACATACACACACACACACACACACCGATGGAATTGTCAAGAAGTCCATTTTTAGCGCCGTGCTCATGTTGTGCTGCTGTGATGTCACTATTCTCTCTTTGAATTTCACTTCATTAAAACAAACATTAAAATTCGGCGGGAATCGAACGAGGCGAGCGTATCGCGTTCCGTTATTCTGAGATTGGATTAGGGGGCGGAGCTTCTGTGGAAGTACAGACCATGCGTCCGAAAGCTGTCCTCGGGTCACGCACCGATGTTGGGGGAGAGGACCTGGCTTGCGAGCTCTGTTCCAAGGCTCGGGCCCCGGGCCCCACACTGTACCTATGAAATGGGGAGCATCCAGTTATTCCAAGGTGTAGAACCAGGTGTTTCCCATAATGCAGTGTAGCTCAGCGAGAGCCCACCATGCACTCAAATCTCAGAACAGTACTCAAATCTCAGAACAGTACTCAAATCTCAGAACAGCACTCAAATCTCAGAACAGCACTCAAATCTCAGAACAGTACTCAAATCTCAGAACAGCACTCAAATCTCAGAACAGCACTCAAATCTCAGAACAGCACTCAAATCTCAGAACAGCACTCAAATCTCAGAACAGTACTCAAATCTCAGAACAGTACTCAAATCTCAGAACAGCACTCAAATCTCAGAACAGCACTCAAATCTCAGAAAGGATTTAGGGCGTTGAGTTCAAGTCAGATCAGCAGCTAATTGGTTGATTGTAAGCAGACTGTTCTGTAAGGTACTGATGCACACACGGAACCCACACACACATACGGAACCCCCCCCCCCCCCCCCCACACACACACACACACACACACACACACAGAACCCCCCCACACACACACACGGAACCCCCCCCCCACACACACACACACACACATGGAACCCCCCCCCCCCACACACACACACACGGAACCCCCGCACACACACACGGAACCCTCGCACACACACACGGAACCCCCCACACACACACACACGGACCCCCCCCACACACACACACACGGAACCCGCACACACAGGGAACCCCCCCACACACACATATGCGGAACCCACACACACACACACGGAACCCACACACACAAATGGAACCCTCCAAATCTGCCCTTGAACCGCTTACACCTCAAATACTGGACCCCTGAAGCAACACATTTAACTGGTGTCTTTGCCTGGTGATGGAAATCCTGAAGTGTGTGTGTGTGTGTGTGTGTGTGTGTGTGTGAGTGTGTGTGAGAGAGTGTGTGTGTGTGTGTGCGTGCGTGCGTGCTCGTCACATGAGGTGGGGGGGGTGGTTTTCACATCAGTGTACGGTGCCATCCACATTGTCGCTCAGTGCATCTGCCTGCTTGCATTCCACCTGCTCCAGCTGGCCTTGCTGCTGCCATTCATGTAGTTGCACTTTACACCCCTGTTACCCCCCTCCCTGCCCCCCCCACATACACAGTGTTCGTAAAAACCCCAAATATGCTGTCTATATATTTCCGTGTTTTTATTTCCATGCAGCCCTTCATGTCTCCACGGTACCCGGGTGGACCTCGGCCCTCGCTGCGCATGCCAAACCAGGTACACTTCTTACGACACGCCACACAGTGGCATCCATGACGTGTGTGTGTGTGTGTGTGTGTGTGTGTGTGTGTGTGTTATGTATGTATATAAAAGCAAAAGGTCACGAGAGGGCATAGCATTATTGTGAAACATTCACAGGAAAGGGGTGAAGGGGTGTTATTAGGCCCGACACGAAGCAGAGTTCAGTTCCACCACTTTCCTTTGTCTTTTTTTCACAATACACAACCTCGAGTGCCGTATTGATTTATAAAACGCTTACGAACACGCTATAATAAAAAAAACAAGGTTTGATTCATAAATGCGTTTAAAAACTAAATCATTAATGCTGATGTTAGTTACAGGTTTCCAGTTTCACTATTAAATACTGCCGTCTAGTGGCCAAATTACAGAATACAGTTATTAAAAACAGCTGGAATATAATGTATCGTATATCACACATTGATACGAATGCTCAGGTGTGTATGTATGCATGTTTATATATATATATATATATATATATATAAATAAGCATGTACTTTTCAATATCTTATGAATGATATCTTTTATAGAATATCTTTAGATTAATACAGTGTGTGGGTATTAATGATCTTGAACTCCTCCATTTCTTTCAGCCTCCAGTTGGGGTTCCGGGACCGCAGCCGCTCCTGCCTAACAGTCTGGACCCCACCAGACCACAAGGTATAAATTCATGTACACCTCGTGTCCTCATCATACTTCGTTTGGTGTTTATTGTTGTAAAGACTTACTAACAGAGGTGTTTTTTTTTTTTCACTCAGGACACCCAAATATGGGCGGTCCGATGAGAATGAACCCACCCAGAGGGATGGGCGGCATGGGCTCACCGGTACGTGAAAACCCCAGTCTTAAACGCAAAATATAATATAGTATAATCATAATGTGGCTCAAATACCAAGGAATCCATGAGAATAAAGGGAAACTAATTTTTTAAAATTATTTTAGTGTCCGAAGCCTTTTTGCTCAGTTACTTGCTTCTGCCCCAACAGTGACCTCTACTGGCTGTGTTAACATTAAGGCATAGGGGTACTGGAGGTTGAGTGTAGCACCTCCAAAAATGCTTTCCAGTCCTCATTCCGAAATAAATTGTTCGTAGCAGCACGTTGTGACACGTCTTCACTCGAACAGCATGTTAGGAATTTGGCTCCCGTTAGTCGCCATTGTTGCTTCTTCTGTCGGCTCTTGTGTTGTTTTGTTGCTTTGGGTTGTCTGGGTTCTTTCTGTGATGATGTAGCCATGGCTGGAATAAATGATCTCTCCATCTCTGCAGAACTATGGTGGAATGAGGCCACCCCCCAATTCCCTGGGAGGACCCGGCATGCCAGCCATGAACATGTAAGTAAGAACTGCAAGTTTCCACCAGCATCAATAATTCACCTCCGCCCGCTCCTGTTTATACTGTTATCCAACCGAGTTCATTTCAGCTGCAGGTTCAGATTTTATGGAATGTGAAATGAACCGGGTGGAGGACGGTGGAGGTGCGCTGTGTTTGGATTGGGAGTCAGGAGTAAAGGATTAGGACACCGCAGCTTTTTAATTATCGTTTGTTTTTGTTTTTTTTGGTTTTTTTTTGCCTGATAAACGTTTGTTCATTCGTTCAGAAGGATCTTTGAAAATTCCCAGGTTCAGGTTCTCATCATGTTCAGATTACAGTCACAAATCAAGAGGGATTTATTTATTTTTATTATTTAAAACAATTGTGTTTCAGGGCGGCACGGTGGCTTAGTGGTTTAGCACGTTCTCCTCTCAGCACTAGGGATTCCCGGTTCGAATCCCCATCTGGGTGGAGTTTCCATGTTCTCCCCGTGTCTGCGTGGGTTTCCTCTGGGTTCGCCGCTTTCCTCCCACAGTCCAAAAACATGGATCAAGTCAATTGAGTTCTCCAAATTGCCCCATATAGAGTGTGTCTGTGTGAGTGAGTGTGTGCCCAGCGATAGATTGGCGCCCTGTCCTGGGTGTATCTGCCCAGCGCCCGAGATGTTCTCCCCTGGATGGGCATGGGGAACCCACCGCGTCCCTAATAAAGGACAAAGCGGAAGATGGACGCCGCAGCGGCGTAGTGATTAGCACCTCAGCCTCTTAGATCTAGGTTCAAATCCCGATCTGTGTGGAGTTTCCATGTTCTCCCCGCGTCTGCTAGGGTTTTCTCCGGGTTCTCTGAATTTCTCCCACCGTCCAAAACATGGATTTAAGGTAAATTGGCTGCTCTAAATTGCCCCTATATATTCATTCATCCATTATCTCCCGCTTTATCCTATATTAGGGTCGCGGGGGGGTTCCCCATGCCCATCCAGGGGAGAACGTTTCGGGCGCTGGGCAGATACACCCAGGACAGGACGCCAATTTATCGCTGGGCACACACTCACTCACACAGACACACTCTATATGGGGCAATTTGGAGAACTCAATTGACTTGATCCATGTTTTTGGACTGTGGGAGGAAAGCGGCGAACCCAGAGGAAACCCACGCAGACACGGGGAGAACATGGAAACTCCACCCAGATGGGGATTCGAACCGGGAATCCCTAGCGCTGAGAGGCAAACGTGCTAACCACTAAGCCACCGTGCCGCCCCTGCCCCTATATAGTTCAAGTAAAATATAATACTTGATAGTGTGTGAAGTTAAACTATTGTGAGTGTGGGTGTGTGTGTGTGTGTGGGTGAGTGTGTGTCCAGTGTTGAGTGACCTGTCCTGGGTGTATCTGCCCAGCGCCTGAAACGTTCTCCCAGCATGGGCACGGGATCCCACGACTCCAGTAGAGCATTAAGCGGAAGATAATGAGATAAGATGAGATATTATATTAGATTTTTTTGTGTTTGTTCTCTTGTAGGGGACCTGGAGGACGGGGTCCCTGGCCGAATCCCAACGCTAACTCGGTAAGCTTATACCCCCCCCCCCCCCCCCCCCCCAGTTCCACTCTATGCACCCAGAGGGTCGTCACCTTAAAACGAAATACTGCTCGTTATTTTAAGGGTGTTTTTCATTTTAATAATCTGTACCTCTCTCTTTATAGATAGCCTACTCTTCTTCATCTCCGGGCAATTATGTGGTAAGTACAGATTCTGGAACCTCGCGCTGTCACATCTGTGTCTTTGTTCTCCCTTATGTAAAGCTCAGGCCTCATGAAAAGCAAAAGTACGCCTAAGCACATATTTAACTCTCTAAACGTATTGATTTTTCTCTTGAGCAATTACCACGCTCTTCTGTTTTGCCCCAGGCATTGTAGTTGGGAATGCTGGGTACGCGGGCATTAATCACGCTGGCGTAGCACCTCCCGCGTGTCTCCTGCGACCGCGCGGATTTCGACTCGGCCATTTTCAGGAGCTGAGCGCAGCACTGCTATGTACCTCTGAAAAATGAAATGTGTGTGTGTGTGTGTGTGTCTTCCTCAGGGTCCTCCAGGGGGAGGTGGTCCTCCAGGAACTCCCATCATGCCAAGTCCAGGGGGTGTGTAAAAATTAAGATTCATTGTCTGTTCATAAAACGGCACATGGTTTTTTAAAATTACGTCTCGGCTCAGTCTACTGAAACCTACCGCATTTCCGTGGTAACCAGAGCAGCCCTCACTGTACAGTGTTCTGTAAACTGCACTGTATGATTTAATAAAGCAATAAGGTACGAGAGGGCGGCATTATTGTGAATTCATCATGGGGACGGGGTGTAATTAGATGCAAAAATAACGTATTGCATATCACGCACTTGCTAAGAACGTGAGGCGTGTCTTATTGTTGATGTTATGGATGGACAAACGGCTCGGCACATCAGATTTAAGGACCGTAGCCACGATCACTGCAGATCACTGGTTTGCACTCCCTGTTCTCTTCACACTGGATGTAAGTGGCATCACATTCAAATAAATATCGTAGATCGGATTCTGTGAAAGGAAGGCTCTTCAAAACCTCAATATATTTAAAAAAATATCTCGAATTAGACTTTTAAGGAGCCCTTCTCGCCCGCTCCCTCACATCCAGCAGCCATTATTAGTGCAGGCTACATTCTCTCCGTGATCAAAGGAGGAAAAGATGCAGAGCAACATTCTCGCCCCACTCCCTCTAATAGCCGTGTAACCCTAAACCGCTGCCTGAGACCTAACGTCATCCACAGGCTCGTAAAGTGGTTAAAGCTGCTGAGCAAGCCTCGCGTAATCTCAGCTGAAGTGTGCATTTGAGCTCTGATTGGGACGCCGTCTGTCTGCTTTGATACGTGTTGTGAGGAGATGGGGGTCTGTCATGCGCTCACTCACAGGTTTCTTCAACTCGGCCGTATTTCTGCTCTTTTCCTTTGATGTTTTGAAGCCTCTGGAACCTTTTTTTTGGTTTCATGATGGAGCTAAAGGTAAAGAGTAAAGAAATACTTAACTGAACCAATGGGATTGGTGCACGCCACACGAGCACAGCGAATAAATCCGAAGCCACCGGGGAGAAAATCGATAAACACGGAATCTGGTTATATCCAAAGTCGACCGACTGTTCCACTGCACGTTTCCAGTAAATGCAGCTTAATAAAGGTTACTGCCCCCAGTGGTGGCTGTTGTACAAACCAGGATGCACTTTCCTTTCAGAGTGTACTTCTACAATTAAGAACCAGGTTGTGATGATGGTGTTACAGCATGATTTTAATCTCATGCACTAGGGGGCGACATACGGACTACAAAGCCGGTGGTGGATGGGTCTTTTAATATCCTTAAATCACACTGACCTGCAATTATTATTAGTTTACATTATTATCAGTCTAAAACCATTCCTCCACCTCAGTGACACTGCTGGGATAGGAAAAAGGCACAGACCAAATAATCCCTGCTCTGTGGGGGTACTATTGGATTCCTGACCATTAGAACAGAGCACACAGTATGTACTGTAGAACACTAACAGATGGACTACAGTCTGGAATTGTAGAACTACAGAGTCCATCTTTACAGGAACAATAAGTGGAACAAAAAGGGGGTGTGTCCAAACTTTTGACAGGCATGTGTATGAGTGTCATGCTGACAACTTTTCTTTACGTTCTTCCAGATTCCACAAACTCGAGTGATAACATCTACACGATGATGAATCCCATAGCAACCGGAGGAAACCGACCCAATGTAAGTCGCCTTATTTTCAAATCGGCAGGTATTCGTGGTTTTGCATGTTCTTCTCTTCTCTGTGAGTGGGCTTGTCATCGCCAAGACGCTGAATTCTGTCTGTGAACGTTCTCTTAAGTTCTTTAAACGCCGCTGAATGTTCTGTACTGTGTTCTCTGTCCTCCGCTGATTGTTATTCTGTGTGTCCACAGTTCCCAATGGGACCAGGTCCCGACGGTCCAATGGGGGGCATGGGCTCCATGGAGCCGCATCACATGAACGGATCGTTAGGTGAGCGCGAACGGTCGACTACAGTCATTACTTGTGTCGTGGCGCCCCATAGTGGTGGTACGGTGTGTTAAACTGGTCTGCTTTGTGTCTGCAGGCTCGGGGGACATGGACGGGTTGCCAAAGGTAATTCCATTCTACAATTCTAAATGAAATACAGGTTTTTAATGTGATGCTGGAATGAAGATAGTCTTCATGTAGGAGCTTTGTTTTTTGGTGATTGCCCCCCCCCCAAACACACACACACACACACACACACACACACACAAACACACACAAACACATGGTTAAGAAAGTAGAGTTGATGCAAAAACAATTCTTCCCATGCCCATCCAGGACACATACTATAGGGGCAATTTGTATTGGGGCTTAAAACACCTTTTATTATTATGTTTGATGCCATAATTCCAAGGTTAAACTGTGAAAATGCCTTGTTCTGGATCCAGTGCACATATTCATGGTATTGTTCTCCCCCATCAGAACTCGCCTGGTAACATGGCAGGCATGAACAACCCGCCCGGCACACCGAGGGACGACGGAGAGATGGGTGGCAACTTCCTCAACCCGTTCCAAAGCGAAAGTGTGAGTTGTTGTCTCTCGCCTTTAATCCAAATCCTCACACCGCGTTCACCTCACCAAAGCATCCGTTCTAAACCTGTTAGAACTCTAATCATCGTTATAATGATTCTTTAACATGAGTGGAAAGACCAGCAGCCTTTGATGCTGCAACTGTGTTGGTGATTTCATATAAAACCTTTAACTTCAGTTCAGTGAGAAGTCACCCAGGCTTCATCTGATTGGATCTCATTAACATCCCTGCGCTTAATGATTGAACGTTTACGGCCAATCGGGTTCATATAGAGTGGAACCGCAAACAATCGGTGAGATCCAATCTCAATGAAAACTGAGGCAAATATTTCTGTTTAAATCGATATAAATGCAATGAATTGGTTCTAGAGACTCCAAAATTCATCAAACACAATTTTTAGCATTTTTTGTATTTATAGTAGTAATTATAGTGTAGGTGGAGTTTCCATGTTCTCCCCGTGTCCGTGTGGGTTTCCTCCGGGATCAAGATTCTCCAAATGTTCCTGGTTCGAATCCCCATCTGGTTTCCATGTTCTCCCCGTGTCTGCGTGGGTTTCCTCCGGGTTCTCCGGTTTCCTCCCACAGTCCAAAAACATGGATCAAGTCAATTGTATTCTCCAAATTGCCCCATATAGAGTGTGTCTGTGTGTTTGAGTGTGTGCCCAGCGATGGATTGGCGCCCAGTCCTGGGTGTATCTGCCCAGCGCCCGAGACGTTCTCTCCTGGATGGGCATGGGGAACCCCCCCCCCCCCCCCCCCCCCGCGACCCTAATAGAGGATAAAGCGGGAGATAATGAATTATAGTATAGTAATTGAGTAATGTGGAGATTAATGCTGAAAACACGACAGCATTCACATTTCTTGCCATCTAACTCTTTCCAACATCTTTAATCTCTGTTTGATGAGAGACGTTGATGGCGACTTTCCGTACAGGCGACCGATTTCATTGATCTTAATGCCGCGGCTGCTGGATCTGGAAACCTTTTTTGGTTCTGTGATTGAGCTTAAAGGTGAAGTGTTAATCGTAATGTTAGTCTTACGGAAACACTTAACTGAACCAATGAGAGTGCAAATCGCGCACTGATTACATCCGAAGCAACAGGCCAAAACAGAGACGTCATTTTCAACACTGAATTGGGTGATGCCCAATGTCGACTGAAAATTAAGGTTCCACTGTACATGAGTTTAAAAAAAAAAAAAAAAAAAAGAACCCTCATCAGACACACTTTTAATCTTCTCCCTCTTCTCGTTGCAGTATTCACCCAACATGACGATGAGCGTCTGAGCCCCTCCCCCTTTTCCCCCTCCTTCCATTTTTCTTATTTTCTTTTTACGATTTAGCATAATTCATTTTTTTGTACCTCACCTTCCTTGTGACCCAACACCCCTGACCCATGAAACTTTGGGCTGGGCCACGCAGCCTTAAGTCGCCGCCCAAGCACAGACTTGCGCCTAAACGGACTTCGGCGACGCGACTCCGTCCCGGGAACCATGAGAAGAGCGCGCCGAGCGCCCCTGCCCGCCTGCCTGCTCGCTCGCCGTCAGGCTTCCTCTCAAACTCAGGACACTCACGTGCGGGATTGGAGATGGACGATGCAGCGGCGTCTCTGGCTCGGCTCTTTTGAATTGGCCCCGAATCCTCATCTCCCATCTCGTCGATCGGCTTGTTATTGGATTTCACCTCAGGATGGCTCCTGGGGGCCCGCTTTCCTCCCGTCCCTCCTTTTTTTTTTTTTTTTTTTTTTTTTTTTTTTTTTTTTCCTTTGCATTTTAAAGTGTACATTTTTTGAATGCGAGCGTGAACTCATGAAGATGTGACGGGCTTTCGAACGTTCTCATTAATTCTGTGTATGTATTGTATTATTAATAATTATTGTTCTTTTTTTTGTATTAATATTGTAATGATCGATAAGGGTTTTTTTTTTTTTTTTTTCTGAGAAGGGCACATTGTATCTCGATAGTCAAATTGCCGCAGTAAGCACATGTACACTCGAGTGGGAACTCGGCTTTGATCGATTATTTTTGTGATGTGTTTTCGGGGGACAATTTTTAGGGGAAATCTTTCTCATGGCTTTTAGTAACTCGATTCTCCCCCCCCCCCGACGTAATGTAGCTATTTGAGCGATTCCACACATGAAGCGTGCGTTTCCACTAGTAAACTTCACTCCATGGTTGTTTTAGTTGCCACGTCTGTCTCATTTAAGCTCCGGAACCCAGCGCCGAATTTCAAGACACAGGAAAAGGCCTTCCTCACTCTAGCGGGGCGACTTTAACAACCCATTTGTTGTGGTACTTCATGGATTTGTTGTCTCCTCTCATTTTATTTATACGTTCACACCCCCCTTACCTCACCCCCCCCCTTCCCCAACCCCCCCTGTACGTCTCTCGAAATGCAGCTTGTTTCAGGACTTTGTAAAACATGTAAATACGCAGGTCTGAGATACCTCCTGATTTGTACCATTTCAAACCCGTCCTGTCTGCATGCTCCAAAAACGCAGCGTCTCTGGACTCCCCGAGACGGGCTCGCCTGGTTTCTCGGTTCCCGCCGACTGACCGAGGGAGGCCAAGCTCGCCCCTTCAGATGGAAACCGGAGTCCCTAACCGTGGCTGTATGCTGCTTGTAAATAATGCCGTTTCCTCTTTCGTCACACGGCTTCGGGTGATTCTCGCTAAATTCAGACTACCTAGTTACACGTCAACCAAGCTACACCTCAAGATCGAACATGGCCCTCTGAACTTTATAAAGTTGCCCTGTAATACCCCCCGTGCTGTAGCCGTACCACTGAGTTTCAGTCACAGGTTTGTGAGCGGATTCATTCTGGGAAATTCTGTGAGTTTGGAGGCATTTTGTGGCTCATTCTTGAATGTGAGCTGCATAATATTAGGAATTTCTCTGAAAAATTGGCCAGTTTCAGTGGATGCTTTCGGCTTGAAGCATGAAGGATCATCGCTTTTGATATCGACGGAAAATTGTGATTTTATTATTTTTTTTATTATTTTTTTTTTTATTAAACATGCGGAACAACGTCCAAATCCTGGAAGGACTGTAGCGTAGAAATGCACCAGTCTGGAGAAAAAAAGACGTTTCACAGGTTCAAACTGAAAATCTATTCAGAAATAAACCGTTGTGTTCAATACACCCGAAAATTCCAGGAATGTGTGGATGGCTCCCAAAGCTGTGGGCTATTCCAGTCCGGCATTATTCAATCCCAGAAATCTGGTGATCCACTTTAGTTGGTACCGCACGTGCAAGGCTGCCACGAGAGTTCTGCTGGTTAAGTTGCAAATATGCTGATTCGTTGTTATGGTTCTACAGGTTTTAGATTCTTGGGGCATCGACTTTTCTCTGTCCAGCAGCACGGTGCTTGGATGTTGGCGTAACCTGGACAGGTGCATTTCTGGTCCATTTAAAATATGTAGCTACTGTTTGGTATTAAGAGTTTAAGAACTGCAGTACCTCTCCATGTCAAAGGTTACCAGTCTTTTGACGCACACACACACACACTCGGGTTAATACTTGCTGTGGGTTGTTTTTCCTCCTCTTTCATTTGTTGTAAATACTGTAAAATGCATTTTGATATCATTGACATGTTTTGATATTGCTGTCTCCCAACGCAGCCGACAAAAAAAAACAACAATGTAAATGTAAAAGATGCCTTTATAATTGAAAAAAACCCACCAATTCTTTAGTCCTCCAGTTCTTCAATCCTGGCCATTTCCTTTTCACTTTAAGCTCATGATCCTGGAAAGGCAGAACCCCAGTCCAAACCGACCCCCCCCCCCCCTTCAGTAAGAGCTCAGGATCTGGTTTTGCCATCAACGTGGCGTCTACATCTTTTTTTTTTTCTTGCACTTTTCCAGAGAACCATGCGGCAGCAGCTGTTGAAACCATTTCAGAAATGGTACGGGACCACGCCATCCGTCAGACTTTGTGATGAAGGATTTTTCTTTTCTTTGAAAATGTAAAAAGGACAAAAAAAAAAAAAAAAAAAAAAAAAAAAAACGAAAAAGGAAAAGAAAAAAAAAAAAAAAAAAAAGAACAACAATGTTAATGTAGCCCCTAAAAGGGAGATTACCTTTTTCACGAGCCGAATCTTAAACCGAACTCTCCTCATGGCGTGATTGGTTTCATATCTTGGTGGGGCATCTGCTCAGGAGGTAGGGAGCGGTTTGGGATTCCGCAGTTCCTCACCCCGTTCTATATGTAAAGTCTGTCCCATCGGCCATCTCTGTACTACTGTTGTGACGCTGTATTATAATGTAACATTAGGAGGAATGGAAGGGAGCGTCGATGTTCTTTCATTCTTAGCCTGAGATGCATAAGCGGCGCCGGGGACGAGGCCGTCACCTCCTCGGCTTCTGCTTCTGATCGCTCGTTAGACCAGACTGGCTCCTCGTCTTCTAGGGACTTTTTATCTGTGTCTTGTGTGGTTATTGTTTCTTTCTATTGTAAAATTTATTTAGATTGCAAAAAAAGTCAATTACCTAAAAGATGGGGGGAAATGCATCGATAATAAATGTCTTTTTCCCTTTTTTTCATGGAGTCGTCACTTATTTTTGCTTGTGTCCCCTCATTGTAGATACAAATTTAAAACTAATAAAAATAACGTAACCTTTTATTAAAGTCTCTTGTTTTTTTTTTATGTTTTCACTTTCTCCAACTTCATCCATCCTTTATCTTCCGCTTTATCCTCTATTAGGGTCGCAGTGGGGTTCCCCATGACCTTTCGGGAAAAACGTTTCGGGCGCTGGGCAGATACACCCAGGACAGGGCGCCAATCTATCACTGGGCACACACTCACTCACACAGACACACACATAAACACTATATGGGGCAATTTGAGAATCTTGATCCCGGAGGAAACCCACGCGGACACGGGGAGAACACGGAAACTCCACCTAGATTGGGATTCGAACCGGGAATCCCCAGCGCTGAGAGGGGAACGTGCTAACCACTAAGCCACCGTGCCACCCTCCAACTATTCATTCATTCATTATCTTCTGCTTTATCCTATATTAGGGTAGCGGTTCCCCATGCCCATCCAGGGGAGAACGTTTCGGGCGCTGGACCCAGGAGAGGGTGCCAATCCATCGCTGGGCACACACTCACTCACACAGACACACTCTATATGGGGCAATTTGGAGAACTAAATTGACTTGATCCATGTTTTTGGACTGTGGGAGGAAACCGGAGAACCCGGAGGAAACCTACGCAGACACGGGGAGAACATGGAAACTCCACCCAGATGGGGATTCAAACCAAGAATCCCCAGCGCTGAGAGGCGAACATGCTAACCACTAAGCAACCATGCCGCCCTCCAACTAAAATATATATTCATTCATTCATTATCTTCCACTTTATCCTCTATTAGGGTCGCAGTGGGGTTCCTCATGCCCATCCAGGGGAGAACGTTTCGGGCGCTGGGCAGATAGACCCAGGACAGGGTGCCAATCCATCGCTGGGCATAAAATATTTATTAAAATGCTTATCCTACTTGCGGTCCCATCCAGGGGCCATTTGGTGTCTCCAGGTTGATGAACCAGCCTGGTAGTGATGCAGTATCCTCAGAGCTGGGACTTTAGGTCACTGTTTGGATTTCTGACTGCTGGTGCTACAGTGACCTCTACTGGCCATTTAAAACTGGTGCAACTGCATCTTTCGCCCTTTACTCGCAGGACGTGTCTGTGGGAGGTGGGTGGTTGCTGAGTGTCAGTGGGATCATGTTACTCGTTACATTCATTCATTCATTATCTTCCACATTATCCTCTATTAGGGTCACGGGGGGGGTTCCCCATGCCCATCCAGGGGAGAACGTTTTAGGCGCTGGGCAGATAGACCCAGGACAGGACGCCAATCCATCGCTGGGCACACACTCACTCACACAGACACACTCTATATGGGGCAATTTTGAGCATTCAATTGACTTGATCCATGTTTTTGGACTGTGGGAGGAAACCGGAGAACCCGGAGGAAACCCACGCGGACACGGAGAGAACATGGAAACTCCACCCAGATGGGGATTAGAACCGGGAATCTCTAGTGCTGAGAGGCGAACGTGCTTACTCTTTACAGTGGAGTTAAAAAAGAAAAAAAAAAAAAAAAACAACCCACGCGTGTCGTACAGTAACGCGATCACGTGTTTGTGAAAACACGCGGGGTCACGGCTGTGACGTCACCGGTCCCGCTTACGTCACAGCTGTGACGCCGTTCGGACCGTCAACATGAAAGATGGCGACTCATCACCGACAGAACGCTGCGGGACGCAGGAAAGTGCAGGTAGAGAACCTCGCGCACATTGTGGTTGAATAAATTCGGCCAGATGTTTAACAGCTGGATGTGTTTGAAGTGAACGCGCTGTCGTTTTCACAAACAATCAGTTTAATGCAGCGGATCCAGCGCTCGGTGTCAAAGCGCAGGTTCGAAAGGTGTCCGAATATTAATGGCTTTATTTACGGCTTTTTATTTACGTTTTGTAAGTTATATATTACAATGCGAACGCAAATTTAGATCAGTGTTTTGCTTTATAAAGCGAACGACGCACTGTCCGTTTTCCCTACCTGTTTTTTGACATATATCGCTTCCCGTGCTGTGATTGGTTGGGGGTTGAGACGGTGTAGGGTTTCAACCAATGATGTCGCACGAACCGAAATGGTTTATCCAATAATCGGCCAGGAAGCCGGAATACGGGTAGGATGGACACTTCATACCCCACAAACTTACTAGCTATTTAGCATGTTCTCCTCTCAGCGCTAGGGGTTCCTGGTTCGAATCCCCATCTGGGTGGAGTTTCCATGTTCTCCCCGTGTCCGCGTGGGTTTCCTCCGGGTTCTCCGCTTTCCTCCCACAGTCCAAAAAACATGGATCAAGTCAATTGAGTTCTCCAAATTGCCCCATAGAGTATGTTTGTGTGAGTGAGTGTATGCCCAGCGATGGATCAGCGCCCTGTCCTGGGTGTATCTGCCCAGCGCCCGAAACGTTCTCCCCTGGATGGACATGGGGAACCCCCCCGCGACCCTAATATAGGATAAAGCGGAGGATAATGAATGAATGAATTAATTAATTCTAACAGATCGTTTTATTGATTTGTTCGTCTGACTGTTAAACCAGTTTATAACGCTTTAAACATGATGATTATTTATTAAAACGATCAATATTAAGACGAGCAATAAAAAGAGGTAAACATGTACTGATTTAGGTACAATATTTGTCTTATTCTATATTTGTATACATACAAATACATTCATTCATTATCTCCCGCTTTATCCTCTATTAGGGTCGCGGGGGGGGGGGGGGGGGGGAACGTTTCGGGCGCCGGGCAGATAGACCCAGGACAGGGCGCCAATCCATCACTGGGCACACACTCACTCACTCACACATACACACTCTATATGGGGCAATCTTTTTTGAGAATTCAATTGACTTGATCCATGTTTTTGGACTGTGGGAGGAAACCGGAGTACCTGGAGGAAACCCACGTGGACACGGGGAGAACATGAAAACTCCACCCAGATAGGGATTCGAACCGGGAATCCGTAGCGCTGAGAGGAGAACGTGCTAACCACTAAGCCACCGTGCCACAAATACATTTAGTTTGTTTAAATGAACCATTTGTGCTTGTTTTTGTGTAATTTGGTCACTACATGGTTGTATTTCATCGTTAGAGAAACCGGAATCCTGTTACTCAGCGATCAGCGCTCACTTAAAAAACCAACTAGGTTAAGTCATAGAAGACTAGATTATTAACTATTTTGTTAACATTCATTAATCAAACCTTGTTTTTTCATTATAGTGTATTTGTAAGTGTTATTAAAGTGTTATTAAAGTGTTATTAAAGTGTTATTAAAGTGTTATTAAAGTGTTATTAAAGTTTTATTAAAGCAATAAAGCACTCGAGGTTGTGATTTATTGCAACACGTCGTGCCTAATTTTTTTATCTCATGATTTTCCATATTGCACACTCCGTCTGTTCTGTTTTTCAGGTTTCTTACGTGATTAGAGACGAGACCGAGAAGTATAATCGGAACGGGGTGAATGCCCTACAGCTTGACCCGACACTTAATCGCCTGTTTACCGCCGGACGAGACTCCATCATCCGGATATGGAGTGTCAATCAGCACAAAGTAACTCCTTCAACTTCTTTAATTCGTCTCGATTTTATTGAAATTGAAACTGATCTATTGATTGATTAATTGATTAATTAATTATCTTCCGCTTTATCCTCTATTAGGGTCGCGGTGGGGTTCCCCATGCCCAACCAGGGGAGAACGTTTCAGGCGCTGGGCAGATACACCCAGGACAGGGCGCCAACCTATCGCTGGGCACACACTCACTCACACTCTATATGGGGCAATTTGGAGAACTCTATTGACTCGATTTTGGACAGTGGGAGGAAACCGGAGAACCCGGAGGAAACCCACGCGGACACGGGGAGAACATGGAAACTCCACCCAGATGGGGATTCGAACCGGGAATCCCTAGTGCTGAGAGGCGAACGTGCTGACCACTAAGCCACCGCTGATCTATTGAGTGTATCAAAATGACCTTAATTGCTTAATAACAGCATCTGCAGAATAGTTACTATTTCTACAGTTTAAGAGCCTGGTGCTGTCTGACTTTAGCTGCTTACTATATCAATTATCATTTCATATGAGAAGTGCCTCGTCAGATGCAGCTTATTTGCTTTTATTAAGTTAATCAGAGCGGATTTGTAGATCTGAGCTGAGCAGAAAATCAGAACGGAGCAATGACGATGTAAATTTTACCGTACCATAATGAGTCTATAGGAGCAATTGAAAATTAGTATGTCTTTACTTAATTCAATGTATTTTCATTGATAATCATAATCATAATCTATCTGTGCGGCACAGTGGCTTAGTGGTCAGCACGTTCGCCTCTCAGCGCTAGGGATTCCCGGTTCGAATCCCCATCTGGGTGGAGTTTCCATGTTCTCCCTGCGTCTGCGTGGGTTTCCTCCGGGTTCTCCGGTTTCCTCCCACAGTCCAAAAACATGGATCAAGTCAATTGAATTCTCCAAATTGCCCCATATAAAGTGTGTATGTGTGAGTGAGTGTGTGCCCAGCGATGGATTGGCGCCCTGTCCTGGGTCTATCTGCCCAGCGCCCGAGACGTTCTCCCCTGGATGGGCATGGGGAGCCCCACCGCGACCCTAATAGAGGATAAAGCGGGAGATAATGAATGAATGAATAATCTATCTTCTGCAGCAGGATCCGTACATAGCATCCATGGAGCACCACACCGACTGGGTGAACGACATAGTGCTCTGTTGTAACGGGAAGACGCGTGAGTGAATTTACTCTCTCCTCACTGTGGTTGTGCTTTTAATTGATCCATTGAAACTATCATTTTTTAAAAATTCTTTCCCCTCTTCTTCGTTAGTGATCTCCGCCTCGTCAGACACCACCGTTAAAGTGTGGAACGCACATAAAGGCTTCTGCATGTCGACGTTAAGAACTCACAAGGTAGGAGCTTATTACACCCAGGTCGCACCCAGGACAGGGCGGCAACCCTTCGACGGGCACACACTTAGCTCACTAAATGGGGCAAATTTAGATAGGTGGAATTTAGTGCAGCCAGTACACCTTGAACCTGGATCTCCAGCCCTGAGAGGTGGTTAGGTGCCTTGCTCAAGCCATAGTAATTGATGGGACCGGGAAACGAACCGGGAACCTTCAAGTTGCCTGAAGTTCAGGAGGTTTCAGTGATGTTTGGACTCATTGGGTTCCATGTTCCATGAGGGCACGGTAGCTCAGTGGTTAGGGTGTTGGGCTATCAATCTGAAGGTTGGGGGTTCAAATCCCAGGTCCACTGAAGTTACCAATGTGGGTCCTTGAGCAAGACCTTTAACCCTCATTTCTCCATGACGTCTGCTAAATGACCAAATGTAAATGGTTTGTTCTTCATGCTGTTCTGTAGGATTATGTGAAAGCCTTGGCCTACGCCAAAGACAAGGAGCTGGTGGCGTCCGCTGGACTGGACAGACAGATCTTCCTGTGGGACGTGAATACGCTCACAGCGCTGACCGCCTCCAACAACACCGTCACCAGTGAGTCCCGTCTCCAGATTATGATTATCCAGATTATCATAGTGATCTTGTTTAGCAAATCAGGATCTTTTATGATAACTGTAAAGCAGGTTCCAGGTTCTTTAGGAAAGGTTTTTTTTTTATTCATTCATTCATTTATTATCTCCCGCTTTATCCTCTATTAGGGTCGCGGTGGGGTTCCCCATGCCCATCCAGGGGAGAACGTCGCAGGCGCTGGGCAGATACACCCAGGACAGGGTGCCAATCCATCGCTGGGCACACACTCACTCACACACACACACTCTATATGGGGCAATTCTGAGAACTCAATTGACTTGATCCATGTTTTTGGACTGTGGGAGGAAACCGGAGAACCTGGAGGAAACCCACACAGACACAGGGAGAACATGGAAACTCCACCCAGGTGGGGATTCGAACCGGGAATCCCTAGCGCTGAGAGGAGAACGTGCTAAACCACTAAGCCACCGTGCCGCCTTTTTTAAAATTAATTAATACATTTTTTATTTCATTGTACCCGCCTCGTATGGCAGTTGATCTTTGCATCGTGTTTCTGCAGCGTCCTCTCTGAGTGGAAATAAAGACTCGATTTACAGTCTTGCTATGAACCAGCTGGGAACCGTCATTGTCTCCGGTTCCACAGAGAAGGTAGGAGATCTGTAGATCTGTAATCCTCAGCGTTGTGTGGCTGTTGAATCATCGTGTGTTTGTAACTTCGTAACAGACCAGGTTCTGTTGTGCGTTTGCAGGTCTTACGGGTGTGGGATCCACGGACATGCGCTAAACTGATGAAGCTGAAAGGCCACGCGGACAACGTGAAGTCGCTGTTGTTAAACCGAGATGGCACTCAGGTTTGTACCTGCAAAAACATCCAGGACTGTGGAGGAAGAACCACAGAACCACTCTTCAAATTCAAGAATTACCTAAACCTGGTACCAACAACCATGTCACAGTCAAAATCAATGTATTTTTCTCTTATTCTGATAATTCATTCATTATCTCCCGCTTTATCCTCTATTAGGGTCGCGGTGGGGGGTTCCCCATGCCCATCCAGGGGAGAACGTCTCGGGCCCTGGGCAGATAGACCCAGGACAGGGCGCCAATCCATCACTGGGCACACACTCACTCACACAGACACACTCTATATGGGGCAATTTTGAGAATTCAATTGACTTGATCCATGTTTTTGGACTGTGGGAGGAAACCGGAGAACCCGGAGGAAACCCACGCCGACACGGGGAGAACATGGAAACTCCACCCAGATGGGGATTCGAACCGGGAATCCCTAGCGCTGAGAGGCGAACGTGCTAAACCACTAAACCACCGTGCCGCCCCTTATTCTGATAATAATTAAGATATTTACTAGATGGCTTTTGTGCATTTTGCACCTCACAAGGCATAATTTTTACTGTCGTCATGGTAGCAAAGTCCTACTGCCACGCCCTAAATCAAGCTGCACAGTGCACAGATGAGACAGATGTTTTGAAATAGAATGTAATAATGTTTTGAATTATTTTTATATTATATTCACAGTGTCTGTCTGGCAGCTCGGACGGTACGATCCGCTTGTGGTCGCTGGGCCAGCAGCGCTGCATCGCCACGTACCGGGTCCACGATGAGGGGGTGTGGGCTCTGCAGGCCAACGAGGCCTTCACTCACGTTTATTCAGGAGGTCGCGACCGCAAGGTCTACTGCACAGACCTGCGGAACCCGGATATCCGCGTGCTCATATGTGAAGAGAAGGCGCCAGTTCTCAGGGTGAGTATCAGACAGGCGGCTTGGATTTCAGTGAAAGCAACTTTTAAGGTGAAGTCTGTAGTAGTTCGGTTCTGAACGGGCTTATATACACTAGGGGTGAGCTGCAATATTCGCTGATTCGACGATTCGATTCGGAGAACCGTAGTCGACTATGAACCTCATAGTCGAATGTACCATTTTGACCACATGGGGGTGTCCATGGCTGCTGCTAAGCATTAGTTTTTACATGAAATGTCTTTGTTTTCGTTATATATATAGCCTTTTGTCAAATAAAATCTTCCTAATTTCTGTTAATATTTTTTTTTTAAATGATGTGTGCGCTTTAACAATAGGCTACACATTAATAAAGCTCCCCCTGCAGTTAGTTGCACATTCCGGTGCTCTAGAAAAACAAGTAAAATATAAAAAAAAATCTTTTTTAAAAACCACGCTTATAGCGCCATCTTGGGGTGAAATTTTAACTGATTCGACTATCAGTCGACTATAGGGAAAATCTGACGAATCAGATTCGACTATGAAAATCCTTAGTTGAAGACACCCCTAATATACACCACACAGTAGGGTCCGGGCAGTATATCGACATTAATCACGTCTTGATAATAAACTTATGAACAGTGTCATTGATATCGGTGAGAAAATGCGTGTCCTGCACTTTAGGCTGCAATACTTATTATTGTGAATGCATGTTCTAATACCTGTAGCCCATCTGCCTCAAGGTTTATAACGTTGACCATTCAGACATACAGGATGAGTCAAAAGTTAGGACACGCCCCCTTTTGCTTCATTGTCTATTTCCTCCACTTGCAACAATTTCCAATTCCAGACTGTAGTCCATCTGTGTTCTTTGTTGTTGTTAGTCCCCTGTTGGTTCTCTGTTCTCTATTGGTCAGGAGCATCACAGAACAGGTATCATTTGGGTGGTGGATTGTTTATTGTCAGTTCTGCAGTGACACTGATGTGGTGAGGGGGGTTTAATGCAGCAGTGCTGCTGGAGTTTCATTTCTCCACCTCAGTGACACTGCTGGGATAGGAATAATGCACCCACCAAATAATCCCTGCTCTGTGGTGGTACCATTGGGGTTCTGACCATTAGAACAGAGCACACAGTATGTACTGTAGAACACAAACAGATGGACTACAGTCTGGAATTGTAGAACTACAAAGTCCATCTCTATAAGAAGTGGAACCGAGAACATGGACAATTAAGGGCAAAAGGGGGCGTGTCTTTCTGATTGGTGCTGTATGTTTAAAGTCTATGCCGTGAGGGAACGTCCTCACTCTTTCCCGTGTGGTTCTCATTCAGATGGAACTCGATCGGTCAGCAGATCCTCCTCCATCCATCTGGGTGTCCACGACGAAATCCTGTGTGAACAAATGGGTACGGCTGCACTTCCCCAAATTAAAATCCCGCTGTATTGACCGTGACTGTGAGCGTGGTGGGTAATTTGACCTGTGTTTCGAACCGCAGTCTTTAAAGGGGATGCATAACTTCAGAGCGTCCGGCGAATACGACAACGACTGCACCACGCCGCTGCTTCCACTGTGCACGCAGTCTGAACAGACCATTAAAGGTGAAGTAGCATTCCTTCTGCTGGATCTCATTTGTGCTACAGAACAAAACAAAATCTGTCTGTAGATTTAATAAATAATCCATGTGTTCCTTGTGAATTTCCCCTTTGTGGGACAAATAAAGGTTTATCTTATCTTATGTAGTCAAATGTTAGGACACGCCTGCTTTTAGGGACTAGGAGAGGGGTTCTGATCATCCTCCATCCATTATCTTCTGCTTTGTCCTCCGCTTTATCCTCTATTAGGGTCACGGGGAGGGGGGGGGGGTTCCCCATGCCCATCCAGGGGAGAACATTTCGGGCGCTGGGCAGATACACCCAGGACAGGGCGCCAATCTATCGCTGGGCACACACTCACTCACACAGACACATACACACTCTATATGGGGAATTTTGGAGAATTCAATTGACCTTGATCCTTGGAGAACCCGGAGGAAAACCACGCAGACACGGGGAGAACATGGAAACTCCACCCAGATGGGGATTCGAACCGGGAATCCCTAGTGCTGAGAGGAGAACATGCCAACCACTAAGCCACCGTGCCGCCAAATTTTATTTTTTCATTCATTCATTATCTCCCGCTTTATCCTCTATTAGGGTCGCGGGGAGGGGGGGGGTTCCCCATGCCCATCCAAGGGAGAACATTTCGGGCGCTGGGCAGATACACCCAGGACAGGGCGCCAATCTATCACTGGGCACACACTCACTCACACAGACACACTCTATATGGGGCAATTTGGAGAACTCAATTGACTTGATCCATGTTTTTGGACTGTGGGAGGAAACCGGAGAACCTGGAGGAAACCCACGGGGAGAACATGGAAACTCCACCCAGATGGGGATTCAAACCGGGAATCCCTAGCGCTGAGAGGAGAACGTGCTAACCACTAAGCCACGTGGTTCTGATCATGGTTTTAAAAACTGGTATGATGATTTAACAGCTTATCCTTTGTTACATGCAGGAGGCGCCAGCATCATCCAGTGTCACATCCTAAATGACAAGAGACACATTCTGACCAAAGACACCAACAACAACGTGGCATTCTGGGATGTGCTTAAGGTCAGCAGCTGCGGTCGATCGAGCGTCGTGTTAAATGTTAAGCCGAAGCTTACGTTAAGTGTTGGATTGACTTTTATGTCTATTTATTATTCATATTATTCATATTCATTTGCTCTTCAGGCCTGTAAAGTGGAAGATTTGGGCAAAGTAGAATTTGATGAGGAGGTGAAAAAGCGATTCAAGATGGTCTACGTGCCCAACTGGTTTTCTGTCGACCTGAAAACAGGGGTGAGCAGCTGCTCCTGTTGAAATATTATATACTTTTATACAACAGTGTCGACTGGCGGCGGCACGGTGGCTTAGTGGTCAGCACGTTCTCCTCTCAGCGCTAGGGATTCCCGGTTCGAATCCCCATCTGGGTGGAGTTTCCATGTTCTCCCCGTGTCCGCGTGGGTTTCCTCCAGGTTCTCCGGTTTCCTCCCACAGTCCAAAAACATGGATCAAATCAATTGAGTTCTCCAAATTGCCCCATAGAGAGTGTGTATGCGTGCGTGTCTGTGTGAGTGAGTGTGTGCCCAGCGATGGATTGGCACCCTGTCCTGGGTCTATCTGCCCAGCGCCCAAAACGTTCTCCCCTGGATGGGCATGGGGAACCCCCCTGCGACCCTGATACAGGATAAAGCAGAAGATAATGAATGAATAAATGAATGAATATTCTCCCGAAACGTTCTCCCCTGGATGGGCATGGAGAGAACCCCCCCCCCCCCCCCCCCCGCGACCCTAATATAGGATAAAGTGGAAGATAATGAATGAATGAATGAATGAATATTCTCCCGAAACGTTCTCCCCTGGATGGGCATGGGGAACCCCCCTGCGACCCTGATAGAGGATAAAGCAGAAGATAATGAATGAATGAATGAATGAATGAATATTCTCCCGAAACATTCTCCCCTGGATGGGCATGGGGAACCCCCCCCCCACGACCCTAATATAGGATAAAGTGGAAGATAATGAATTAATGAATGAATGTCGACTGGCAGGCCATTTCAAGGCATTTGGGGCACCAAGTTAAATTTTACTTCACAATAGCGCCATCTTTGCACAATATGTACGTTGCACCATACTGCCCCTATTGCAATTGTTCTGCTATTGCACTATTTCCACTCTTGCGCTTTGTTATATCTGCACAATTCTACTGTTTGCACTTTTCTTTGATGCTCACAGCGTTTTGGTCTCTTGTACTTGTACAAAGCAATCCCAATAAATCTGAATTAATCAATCACGACGCCCCATCGACTAAATATCACTTACTTCATTTAACAAAAGTCAAACTCCCGCTCAGGCGTTATTGCTTTTATAAAGTGTTGTGTTGCTGTGTAGATGCTGACCATCACGCTGGACGAGAGTGACTGCTTCGCCGCCTGGGTGTCGGCCAAAGACGCCGGCTTCACGAGCCCTGACGGCTCAGACCCAAAGTGTGAGTACTGCATACGTTCTCCTCAGTCCCCTCAGTGAGTCTGCTGTACCCTGAAATCAGAAGGTTGATCATGTCCTGAGAACTGACCATGCCCTTTACAATAAGCAGTAAGTTCCAAGAGTACAGCATTATTACAAATAAATCAGGGGAAAGAGGGCGGCACGGTGGCTTAGAGGTTGGCATGTTCTCCTCTCAGCGCTAGGGATTCCCGGTTCGAATCCCCATCTGGGTGGAGGTTCCATGTTCTCCCCGTGTCCGCGTGGGTTTCCTCCGGGTTCTCGGGTTTCCTCCCACAGTCCAAAAACATGGATCAAGTCAATTGAGTTCTCAAAACATTGCCCCATATAGAGTGTGTATGTGTGAGTGAGTGTGTGCCCAGCGATGGATTGGCGCCCTGTCCTGGGTGTATCCACCCAGCGCCCGAGACGTTCTCCCCTGGATAGGCATGGGGAACCCCCCCGCGACCCTAATAGAGGATAAAGCGGAAGATAATGAATGAATGAATGAATGAAATTAGGGGAAAGACGTAAAGCGGGGTGCAGTCACACCTCTTGTACGTAAGAAGTTGACGAAGGTTCAGTAATCAGCTTCAATTAAACGGGAAAATGTGATGATGGAGGTTAAAGGTCGGGATTGTAATGTGGTAACATAAAGAACGTGCAGATCTGTGAATTATCTGTAACTGAAGCATTTAAATTAATATATATGATACGTGTTTTTTATCTTAGTGAATCTCGGGGGGTTGCTGCTCCAAGCTCTGCTTGAGTTCTGGCCTCGAACCCACATCAATCCGATGGAGGAGGAGGAGAGCGAGGTTAACCATGGTAAATATTTATATGTACATCAGCGATACACCGATATTTGGCCGAATAACAAACGTCTTTTTCAGTATTTCATTTATTTCACCCTTAAATACAGCACCAGTCCAACGTTAGGACACGCCCCCTTTAGTGGTTTAGTGGTTAGCACGTTCTCCTCTCAGCACTAGGGATTCCCAGTTCGAATCCCCATCTGGGTGGAGTTTCCATTTTCTCCCCGTGTCCGCGTGGGTTTCCTCCGGGTTCTCCGGTTTCCTCCCACAGTCCAAAAACATGGATCAAGTCAATTGAGTTCTCCAAAATTGCCCCATATAGAGAGTGTGTGTGTGAGTGAGTGTGTGCCCAGCGATAGATTGGCGCCCTGTCCTGGGTGTATCTGCCCAGCGCCCGAGACGTTCTCCCCTGGATGGGCATGGGGAACCCCCCCCCCCCCCCCCCCCCACCCCCCCCCCCCCCCCCCCCCCCCCCCGCCCCTAATAGAGGATAAAGCGGAAGATAATGAATGAATGAGTATATACAGTAGATGGACTTTGTAGTTTTACAATCACAGACTGTAGTCCATCTGTCTTTGTTTTTGTTACCAACCAAATAAGCCCTGCTCTGTGGGGGTACTATTGGGGTTCTGAGCATTAGAGAACAGAACACAGTATGTACTGTAGAACACACAGATTGTAAACCTACAGAGTTCATCTTTACAGTACATGTCTTTGTCAGGGCTTTTCCAGTGTATTTGAATGATTCATGTGATGCATTAAATGTAAGGTTCTGATTGGTTGTTCCGCTGCAGTAAACGGGGAGCAGGAGGCCAGGCTTCAGAAAGGAAACGGTTATTTCCAGGTGCCTCCTCACACTCCGGTCATCTTTGGTGAGGCAGGTGGAAGGACGCTGTTCAGGTAACAGATCTATAATCGCATTCAGTACAAATCACTGACTCTGGCCTACAGAACCATTTCTGGATCTTCCCCCTCCTACCTTCACTCTATCTTTTCAAAATACACTCCGACTCGTTCACTTCGCTCCAGTGATGATCGCCGCCTGGCGGTTCCACCTCACCGAGGAGCTCATTCTCACTCCGTGGCGTTCACCACTGCAAAACGGTGGAACGATCTTCCCAACTCTGTCCGTAAGGCAGAATCACTAAACAGTTTTAAGAAACTACTGAAGACGCTAGGGGTGAGCTGCAATATTCGCTGATTCAATGATTCGATTCGGAGAACCGTAGTCGACTATGAACCTCATAGTCGAATGTACCATTTTGATCACATGGGGGTGCCCATGGCTGCTGCTAAGCATTAACAAATGTCTTTGTTTTCGTTATATATATATATATATATATATATATATATATATATATATATATATATATATATATATATATATATATATATCCTTTTGTCAAATAAAATCATCCTAATTTCTAGAAAAAAAAAAGAAAAAAGAAAAAGCAAAAAAAAAAAAGGTTTTTTTTTATTAGAAAAACAAGTAAAATATAAAAAAATATATATTTTTTAAAAACTACGCCCTTAGCGCCATCTTGTGGTGAAATTTTAACTGATTCGACTCGACTATAGGGAAAATCTGACGAATCAGATTCGACTATGAAAATCTTTAGATGAATACAGCCCTAGAAGACGCATCTCTTTAACAAATACCTGTTGTAGAAAAAAAAACAAAAAAAACAAAAAAAAAGGGGGGTGGGCCGCAGCATCGAATAACAATCAGGTTTGACGAATTTACAGTATAGTTAGTTTTCTCCATGGCTTCTGACTTGTAATGTTCTCATTTGTAAGTCGCTTTGGATAAAAGCGTCTGCTAAATGACTAAATGTAAATGTATAATCGAAAGCCCTGAGAGTACTGACGCACGAGGAGGCCTGAAGGTGACCCGGGTTTTTCTTTTCACTCTGATGCAGGTTGTTATGTCGAGATTCAGGAGGAGAAACCGAGTCCATGTTGCTGAACGAGACCGTACCGCAGTGGGTCATTGACATCACCGTGGATGTAAGTCCCAATCCACAGATCGCACATCATTTTGATCTGGTTCTCAAAGGGGAACCAAAAGACGTCGGTCAGGTGCTCTGTGTAGCCAAGTTCCACAAATGCTCTTTATTTTTTTTCACTTTCACTTTCAGTCTGGTGTTTGTTTCACATTAATTCCTCAAATTTAATTTACGGTTCTGTTTTTCATCGTCTGATGTGATTATACGACACGGCGGCTTAGTGCTTAGCACGTTCGCCTCTCAGCTCTAGGGATTCCCAGTTCGAATCCCAAGCTGGGTGGAGTTTCCATGTTCTCCCCGTGTCTGTGTGGGTTTCCTCCGGGTTCTCCGGTTTCCTTCCACAGTCCAAAAACATGGATCAAGTCAATTGAGTTCTCCAAATTGCCCCATATAGAGTGTGTATGCGTGCGTGTCTGTGTGAGTGAGTGCCCAACGATAGATTGGCGCCCTATCCTAGGTCTATCTGCCCAGCGCCCGAAACGTTCTCCCCTGGATGGGCATGGGGAACCCCACCGCGACCCTAAGAGAGGATAAAGCGGGAGATAATGAATAAATGAATGAATGATGTGATTATATAATACAAATGAAAACTATATGACTAACACACACTGTTTCTCTTTTATCTTGTGTTTCAGAAAAACATGCCCAAATTCAACAAGATCCCCTTCTACCTGCAGCCTCACTCTTCATCAGGGGCAAAAACGCTAAAGAAGTGAGTGAACACTTCACAAGAACATCATGGGGCCATGCCCATGTCCTAGGGGAGGATGTTTTGGGCACCAATCCATCGCTGGGCACACACACACACCATATGGGGCAATTTATAGCAGCCAGTTAACTATGAATCCATCCATTATCTTCCGCTTTGTCCTCTATTAGGGTCGGGGGGGGGGTTCCCCATGCCCATCCAGGGGAGAACGTCTTGGGCGCTGGGCAGATACACCCAGGACAGGGCTGGGCTCACTATGAATCCGTTTTTGGACTGTGGGTGGAAAACATACTAAGAGATAGAGTGCTGTTCTGACGCCCCCTATTGGGGAAATGATAGTAGCTGTCTCACGATCAGCTACAGTGATGTATGATGTAAAACCACTGCCCCCAAACTCATGATGTCATCGTCGACTGTAGGGACCGTCTGTCAGCCAGCGACATGCTGCAGGTGAGGAAGGTGATGGAACACGTGTACGAGAAAATCATCAACCTGGACACGGAGTCGCAGACCACCAGCTCCTCGGGAACCGAGAAAGCAGGAGAGCAGGAGAAGGACGAGGACGTGGCCATGCTCGCCGAGGAGAAGATCGAGCTCATGTGCCAGGATCAGGTTCATCCTCATCACACACACCTACAGCTGTGTAGAACATGTGGACAATGTTTCTGTTTACTGTGGAATCTAAGTGGTACATACACTCGACATTTTATTCATTCATTCATTCATTCATTATCTCCCGCTTTATCCTCTATTAGGGTCGTGGGGGGGTTCCCCATGCCCATCCAGGGGAGAACGTCTCAGGCGCCGGGCAGATAGACCCAGGACAGGGCGCCAATCCATCGCTGGGCACACACTCACACAGACACACTCTATATGGGGCAATTTGGAGAACTCAATTGACTTGATCCATGTTTTTGGACTGTGGGAGGAAACCGGAGAACCCGGAGGAAACCCACGCGGACACGGGGAGAACATGGAAACTCCACCCAGATGGGGATTCGAACCGGGAATCCCTAGCGCTGAGAGGAGAACATGCCAACCATTAAGCCACCCCTCAACATTTTATTTATATTTAATTTTACCCCGTTTTAAAATGTGCATCATGCTCACTGATGTCTCTCCTGCTCTCACATAATTGGTCAGGCATTCCAATAAGAATGCCGACCGCCTCTTTTACACCAACCCAGTGATTTAAAACTGCCACAATTTGCACAAAATGCATAGAGAATCTGTGAAGGTTCCAGTTATGGTGACTTGAGTAGCCAGTAGAGGGTTTAAATCCCCAAACCTGCCCTTTACACATTATCTTCCGCTTTGTCCTATATTAGGGTCGCGGGGTGGTTCCCTATGCCCATTCAGGGGAGAACGTTTCGGGCGCTGGGCAGATACACCCAGGACAGGGCGCCAATCCATCTCTGGGCACACACTCACTCACACAAACACTTTATATGGGGCAATTTGGAGAATTCAATTGACTTGATCCATGTTTTTGGACTGTGGGAGGAAACCGGAGAACCCGGAGGAAACCCACGCGGACACGGGGAGAACATGGAAACTCCACCCAGATGGGGATTCGAACACGGAATACCTAGTGCTGAGAGGCGAACGTGCTGACCACTAAGCCACCGTGCCGCCCCCCTTTTACACATTAGACGAGGCCAATTACTAGGGGTGAGCTGCAATATTCGCTAATTCGACGATTCGATTCGGAGAACCGTAGTCGACTATGAACCTCATAGTCGAATGTACCATTTTGACCACATGGGGGCGCCCATGGCTGCTGCTAAGCATTAGTTTTTACATGAAATGTCTTTGTTTTCGTTATATATATAGCCTTTTGTCAAATAAAATCATCCTACTTTCTAGAAAAAAAAAAGAAAAAAGAAAAACAAAAAAAAGGTTTTCTTTTGTTAGAAAAACAAGTAAAATTTCTAAAAAAAAACCCTTTTTTAAAAACTACGCTTATAGCGCCATCTTGTGGTGAAATTTTAACTGATTCGACTATCATTCGACTATAGGGAAAATCTGACGAATCAGATTCGACTATGAAAATCTTTAGTTGAAGACACCCCCACCAATTACACCAACGCTCAATCCTCAGGAGAGCCTTCAAAACTCACCCTCCATTGATCCTTAGGCTAAAAAAAGTCCCCAGGATCTCCTAAGGGTTAACCTCCACCCCCGGTACCGTGCCTCTGGTCGGAACTCCACTTGCTGTAAGGTTTTTGTCCTCATCGTGTAGTAAAGCAGAGATCCTCACTTCTGTCCTCCTCAGGTTCTGGATCCAAACATGGACTTGAGGACGGTGAAGCATTTCATCTGGAAGAGCGGCGGCGACCTGACGCTACACTACCGACAGAAGTCAACGTGAGGCTGATTCTGTCTTCACTGTCGTCTCCTCATCGAGGGCGTGTACCTCGTCCTCGTTCCTCTTCCATCGTAGCGGGTTGGTGAACAGAACGTTTGTGATGTCTGAGTTTTACTGTAAGGACAGATCGATTCATTAGTATTACCAGATGCTTCGTTTTTTTTTTCTTTTTTTTCTTCACCGATCGCACAGATGGACATCCGCTGCTCTTCCAGTGAGCCGTTGGGATTAACGCGCCGTTTCATTTCCACAAAGCCATAACGTGTTGAGTTCCAGGACGATCCGGTTCATGTTTTATTATCGTTATTTGTCCGTGAAACTTATTTTTGTATCATCGACAACGAAAACCTATCTTGGGAAACCTGCTGGGAATTTCAACTGAACCTTCCGCAGGAGACAAACCGATCTGTAAGTGATGGACAGAATTGTGCTGACGGGATACTAATCCTAATCTGTAATTCAAAAGAAATGTACAGGTCTATTATGAGGACGCAAGCTTTAAGTAATAAACTAATAAACGTCGCGCAAAAGGTCGTTTGCACAACTTGCAGCACTTTATTCATTTTCCTAGCCGCTCACGCCAATTATCAGCACTGGAACCTTTCCATTCATTCATTATCTTCCGCTTTATCCTCTATTAGGGTCGCGGGGGGGTTCCCCATGCCCATCCAGGGAAGAACGTCTCGGGCGCTGGGCAGATAGACCCAGGACAGGACGCAAGTCTATAGCTGGGCACACTCACTCACACAGACACACTCTATATGGGGCAATTTGGAGAACTCACTTGACTTGATCCATGTTTTTGGACTGTGGGAGGAAACCGGAGAACCCGAAGGAAACCCACGCAGACACGGGGAGAACATGGAAACTCCACCCAGATGGGGACTCGAACCGGGAATCCCTAGCGCTGAGAGGAGAACATGCTAAACCACTAAGCCACCTAACGGTAAGTTAATAATCAATTATTATAAATATGTGATATTGTTATAGAGTGATGGGCGGCACGGTGGTTTAGTGGTCAGCACGTTCGCCTCTCAGCGCTAGGGATTCCCTGTTCGAATCCCCATCTGGGTGGAGTTTCCATGTTCTCCCCGTGTCTGCGTGGGTTTCCTCCGGGTTCTCCGGTTTCCTCCCACAGTCCAAAAACATGGATCAAGTCAAGTGAATTCTCCAAATTGCCCCATATAGAGTGTGTGTGTGTGAGTGAGTGTGTGCCCAGCGATGGATTGGCGCCCTGTCCTGGGTCTATCTGCCCAGCGCCCGAAACGTTCTCTCCTGGATGGGCATGGGGAACCCCACCGCGACCCTAATAGAGGATAAAGCGGAAGATAATGAATGAATGAATGTTATAGAGTGTGTGTGTGTGTGTGTGTGTGCACCCAGCGATAGATTGGCACTCCGTCCTCAGTCTGTCCAGCGGCCGAAGCATTTTCCCCTGGATGGGCACGGGCACCCAACCCCCCTACCCCCCTACCCCAACCCTGGTGTACTATTAATTGTGTGAGAATGGATGAGCAGTGAGTAACCCGAGGTTGAATACTTTCTTATTGAAGTCAAAACTAGTTCCTACAGTTCAGTAGGCGAGTTTAGACGACGCTCTATGTTCACCTGCGAAATCCCAAACTAGTCTGACCTGACAACCACTCTACCAGACAAGACACTTAAACTTGAGGTGGATGGGTTACAACAGCAGAATGTAAAGAACAGTGAGGTCTGATAATAAGACCATTTTTAATTGAAACAGAGTGATGGAGATCTGAAGGTACGCTGTGAATCACACATCAGCTGATGTTTTTAATGCTCCAGAACTGAAGGGCTTTGTGCTTTTAAATCCAGCCTCAGAGTTTTCTTCATTAAAGTGAAGCGTCCTGGCAAAGCCGTCGGATTTCTTCTGCCAGCTTCAGACAGTGAAGGATCCGTCTCTGCTCGGCGTCGAGCTGCTCTGGGGACACGGCGCCCTGCAGCTTGGACCCAAACTGTACCATGTCCTGCATGAAGAGGCCCACAGGCTCGCTGACCCCAGCGGGCAGTTCGCTCAGGGTGGATGTGGAGAAGCGGAAGTGGATGTTTTTGCCCCGGCGCAGACCTTCTGCCCTCTCCTCCGTCCAGGTGAGGGGTCTGTCACAAAAACCCAAACGCTGATCACATGATGAGAGAAAAAAAAAAAAAAAAAAAAAAACACACCCTGCACTTCACTCTGTCGGCAGAGGGCGCTGTTGTATAGGAAATTAAAATAACTCCCCCTTTTGCCATCACATCATTGAAAGTGATTTACAGGGATCCCCCTTGATGGTTGGGGTTTAGAATAGCAGGCTTTGTCCTACAGCCTCCCTGGACCAATCAGGGTTAAGAGATTTTGCTCTAGTTTGGAACTACCAGGCGGCACGGTGGCTTAGTGGTCAGCACGTTCTCCTCTCAGCACTAGGGATTCCCGGTTCGAATCCCCATCTGGGTGGAGTTTCCATGTTCTCCCCATGTCCGCGTGGGTTTCCTCCGGGTTCTCCGGTTTCCTCCCACAGTCCAAAAACATGGATCAAGTCAATTGAGTTCTCCAAATTGCCCCATATAGGGTGTGTCTGTGTGGGTGAGTGAGTGTGTGCCCAGCGATAGATTGGCACCCTGTTCGGGGTGTATCTGCCCAGCGCCCAAGACGTTCTCCCCTGGATGGGCATGGGGAACCCTCCCGCGACCCTAATAGAGGATAAAGCGGAAGATAATGAATGAATGAATGGGAACTACCAACCCAGTTCCCTAAAGAACCTGAGTCTCCCTAAACACATCCAGTCTCCTTTTCCAGTCTTACTTGTCTTCAAGATGGACACAGAGTTATTTGTAGTTCACCACCACCTTGCTCATGTTTGGACTTTTGGGTGATCAGGGAACCTCACTACACCCTTAAACCTCGCACCCTGAGCCAAACTTACTTTTGGTCCTTGGTCATGAAGTGGGCAGTCATCTTCATGTGCTTCCCCTCTGGATCTTCTACGATACTCGCCGTTTTAACGCTGAGCTCTCCGAAAAGATCCACCAGCCAGGTCATCCGAGCGATGCCGCTAAACGAGGGGAACCCCGAATCCGCCTTCATTAGGCCTCCTGGACGAACGGGGCAGAACAGGAAATGAGACACCAGGTCCCCGAAGAAGATTTAAAGGGTCCGGAAGAAGTCGAACCTGTAAAATGCAGAGTTCCCTCCTCCAGCTGTTTTCCAGCGATGTCTTTCTTCAGCTGTTTGTAGTCAGGGGTTAAGAGTTCGATATGTTCTTCATGCAGAATCAGCCCTGAAGAACAGACAAGTGTCGGGGGGGGGGGGGGGGGGGGGGGGAGGTTTATTCTGCAAAAGGGTCACTTATTGCAGAAACAAACTCGAAACTGTGTGCTGTGAGTCAGTGGCACATCCTCCCAGGAGGGGGCGCCAATCCAACACTGGGCACACATTCACTCACATAGAGACTCACACGCTATATGGGGCAATTTGCAGCCAATTCATCTTGAATTCATGTTTTTGAACTGTGGGAGGAAATTGGAGAACCCGTAGGAAACCCATGCAGACACGGGGAGAACATGGAACCTCCACCATTGAACATGGAACCTCCTAGTGCTGAGAGGAGAACATGCCGACCACTAAGCCACCGTGCTGCCCGAATTGTAAAATATCCATCCATCCATTATCTTCTGCTTTATCCTCTATCAGGGTCGCGGTGGGGTTCCCCATGCCCATCCAGGGGAGAACGTTTTGGGCGCTGGGCAGATAGACCCAGGACAGGACGGCAATCCATCGCTTGGCACACACTCAATCACACAGACACACTCTATATGGGGCAATTTTGGAGAACTCAATTGACTTGATCCATGTTTTTGGACTGTGGGAGGAACCCGGAGAACCCGGAGGAAACCCACGCGGACACGGGGAGAACATGGAAACTCCACCCAGATGGGGATTGGAACCGGGAATCCCTAGCGCTGAGAGGAAAACATGCTAAACCACTAAACCACCGTGCCGTCGGAATCGTAAAATATAATCTGAAAAATCTATCAGAACGTTTTAAAGTTACCCTTCTGCTGAGCCGACTCGCAGAGTTCCTTCGCACTCGAGTAACTGAGGGTCATGGGATACTCCACACAGACGTGCTTTCCTGCCTCAAGGAAACGCCTGAGAGAGGAGAACATGCCAAACAAGAAACGTTAACACATCTACTGATGTAAGAACACATGTTTTAAAGTATAGATGTTCTGCTGAGTTTATGTTTCCAGTAGAGTTCGAGAACATTGCACCTGATGTATTCCTCATGTCTGCCGTTTTCTGTGCACAAAAATGCAACCTGGATGTCTTTGTTGCTCAGAGCTTCCTCTAAAGTGAGCTGCTGGACGCCTTGCTGCTCGTCCAGTGTCCTCCTGTACATCAGAATCCATATCATCATCATCATCAGCATCATCATCATCATCAGCATCATCATCAGCATCATCATCAGCATCATCATCAGCATCAGCATCATTTTACAGCCTTTTATATAATGTGCAGGCGGCATGGTGGCTTAGTGGTTAGCATGTTCTCCTCTCAGCGCTAGGGATTCCCAGTTCGAATCCCAATCTGGGTGGAGTTTCCATGTTCTCCCCGTGTCTGTGTGGGTTTCCTCCGGGTTCTCCGGTTTCCTCCCACAGTCCAAAAACATGGATCAAGTCAATTGAATTCTCAAAATTGCCCCATACAGAGTGTGTCTGTGTGAGTGAGTGTGTGCCCAGCGATGGACTGGCGCCCTGTCCTGGGTGTGTCTGCCCAGCGCCCGAGACGTTCTCCCCTGGATGGGCATGGGGAACCTCACCGCGACCCTAATAGAGGATAAAGCGGGAGATAATGAATGAATGAATGAATATAAAATGTGCATTAAACTTGATGTTTGAAAACCTCAAAAAGCTCCATTATAAACTGGACTATAGTGCAGCCAAGGGGACATGACTGATGGGATAGTACACACACACACAGTGATGTACATGCATCCCCGTGTTTTAGAGTCGGTTCTGGTTCTGGTTTGAACACCCGCAGTGTGATTATAATGACTGAAAGGAACCGTCAGACATGGAGGTCGGAACTAGCTGTTTTATTATCAATCACACCATGGCTCTGTTCTCTGACTATGGATTAAGCATTTACTAAATATTAATGGGGCGGCACGGTGGCTTAGTGGATTAGCATGTTCTCCTCTCAGCACTAGGGATTTCCGGTTCGAATCCCCATCTGGGGTGGAGTTTCCATGTTCTCCCCGTGTCCGTGTGGGTTTCCTCCGGGTTCTCCGGTTTCCTCCCACAGTCCAAAAACATGGCTCAAGTCAATTGAGTTCTCCAAATTTTCCCATATAGAGTGTGTCTGTGTGAGTGAGTGTGTGCCCAGCGATAGATTGGCGCCCTGTAGAGGATAAAGCGGGAGATAATGAATGAATGAATGAATGTTAATGTGATGTAAATACAGTCTCGTTTCAGAATAAAAGTCCATTTTTGTTATTAAATCATTCATTCATTATCTCCCGCTTTATATTTATATTTATATTTTATTTAAAATGGAGGGCAAGTGTCAACACTGGAGACAGAGCTCTGGATTTCTTGTTTCTGGATCAGTTGGTGGTTCATTCTGTAACAATGCAGACAGAGTGGAACCACTGCAGCTGATTCAGCAGTTTCACTTCTTTCTCTCGGAATCTGCTGCAACAATTTGACTTTACAGAATAAAAGCGAGATCCTGGTGTTCAAACCTCGTTCAGAGCAGGTTCAGTAATTCAGAAAGAAAAAGAAATTATATTGTGAGGAAAAATAAATAAATGTAATGTTTTTAATTAAATTTACCTGGACACAAAACCTTTAAGAGAAAAGATTTCTGCAGCACTGGAGGACAGAGGTGCGAGCAAGTCTCGGATCCTCACACGCCCCGCTATTCCCACACCGACCACCACACAGCCCAACATCTCACCTGAACACACACACACACACACACACACACACACACACGAAGAGAACAGAAGGAGGTTTATTTATAAGAATTTATAAGAATGTATTTTCAGTCCAGCCATTCATTCATTCATTCATTATCTCCCGCTTTATCCTCCATTAGGGTCGCGGTGGGGTTCCCCATGCCCATCCAGGGGAGAACGTCTCGGGCGCTGGGCAGATAGACCCAGGACAGGGCGCCAATCCATCGCTGGGTACACACTCACTCACTCAAACACACTCTATATGGGGCAATTTAGAGAACTCAATTAACTTGATCCATGTTTTTGGATTGTGGGAGGAAACCGGAGAACCCGGAGGAAACCCACGTGGACACGGGGAGAACATGGAAACTCCACCCAGATGGGGATTCGAACCGGGAATCCCTAGCGCTGAGAGGCGAACGTGCCAACCACTAAGCCACCGTGCCACCGCCAGCCCAGCCATAAAACCTTTAATATTCATATCTCAGCTGTTGGGGCAGTCATAGGGTGCGGTAGCTCAGCGGTCAGGGCATTGAGCTATCAATCTGAAGGTTGGCGGTTCAAATCCCAGGTCCACCGAAGTTACCAATGTGGGTTCTTGAGCAAGACCCTTAACCCTCATTGCTCCAGGGATGTTGTGATGAACCCTGTGCTCACCTTGTAAGTCACTTTGGATAAAAGCGTCCAATAAATGACCAAATGTCATAGATTTGGAACCAGCCTTGTGACCTGAAGGTCCCCGGTTTGATTCCCAGTCCCACCAACTGCAATGGCTGAAGTGCCCCTGGGCAAGACACCTCACCCCAATTCCTCTGTGTGGAACTACTGTAGGCAAAATAGATTACTTTATGTCAGCGTGGCGGCACGGTGGATTAGAGGTTGGCACGTTCTCCTCTCAGCACTAGGGATTCCCGGTTCGAATCCCCATCTGGGTGGAGTTTCCATGTTCTCCCCATGTCCGCGTGGGTTTCCTCCGGGTTCTCCGGTTTCCTCCCACAGTCCAAAAAACATGGATCATGTCAATTGAGTTCTCCAAATTGCCCCATATAGAGTGTGTGAGTAAGTGTGTGCCCAGCGATAGATTGGCACCCTGTCCTGGGTATATCTGCCCAGCGCCTGAAACGTTCTCCCCTGGATGGGCATGGGGAACCCCCCTCCCCGCGACCCTAATAGAGGATAAAGCAGAAGATAATAATGATGATGATATTTCAGTGTCACTGCAGAACTGACAACAAACAATCCACCACCCAAATGGTACCTGCTCTGTGATGCTCCTGACCAACAGAGAACAGAGAACCAACAGGGGACTAACAAGAACAAAGAACCCAGATGGACTACAGTCTGTAATTGTAAAACTACAAACTCCATCTCTATACAGTGAACGCGTCACAGTAACTGATCTCTACGTCATAATCCCGGTGGATTCGGGTGGTGATGGTTTGTAGATCAGCCGGGGCTCCGTGTTGTCTTCAATGTGCCCCGATTAGATAAAGTGAACAGTAACGCAGAACTCTATTATCACACAGATACACATTTCAGAGTTTTAACCGTATAAAACGTATTCTATGGTTTAATACAGCTCGTGTTGACGTTAAATATAAACCCATGTTACTCACAGACGCGCGAATTATTATGAAAAATAAACAGATTTTCATTAAAACATGACAGACTTACGGTTTACTCACCGCTAAAGCTTCAGAAGCACAACTGCGAAATGAGATGTTACATAAACCCGCAACGCCTTGTCATTTAACACAACAACCTGCAGGCGGCGACATTCAGGCAGGCGGCGCTCCAAATCCCACCTACCTCCATAGGGCTCCGACTTTTATATCTTTTCTGAAAATTGTGCCTTCATTTAAGTGATAATGTCACATCTTTCTAAAAGGAAATGTGATTTAAACCAAACTAAATTATATAGATTTAAAATAAACTATACTTAAATGTGGGCGGCACGGTGGCTTAGTGGTTTAGCACGTTCTCCTCTCAGCGCTAGGGATTCCCGGTTCGAATCCCCATCTGGGTGGAGTTTCCATGTTCTCCCCGTGTCCGCGTGGGTTTCCTCCGGGTTCTCCGGTTTCCTCCCACAGTCCAAAAACATGGATTAAGTCAATTGAATTCTCTAAATTGCCCCATATAGAGTGTGTATGTGTGAGTGAATGTGTGCCCAGCGATGGATTGGCGTCCTGTCCTGGGTGTATCTGCCCAGCGCCCGAGACGTTCTCCCCTGGATGGGCATGGGGAACCCCACCGCGACCCTAATAGAGGACAAAGCGGGAGATAATGAATGAATGAATGATAAAAGAAACTATACTTAAATGTAGTCAACACAGAAGCCAGGGTTTCATAAATTATAAATATAAATTGTCATAAATTGTCATTCATAGCGGTTTAAGAGGATCTTTATTCACTAATTTCGCATTCAATATTCGCATATGTATACAGATCAGTGTGGATTTGTATTAAATCAAAGATATTTAAATCGTTTTTATGGTAATATTTTGGATATAAGGAGCTGACCGTAGAACCGACTCCTGTTCGAATCTATGTACAAATAGCGGCTGTTTAAAGAGTCGATTCCACACATTGCACGATTCTCCGTTGAAAAACGCTATTTTAATGCGATATTAAATAAAGAGGTTCGCGTCTATGCTGACTTTATTTTAATTTAATACTTGTATAATTGTATAACAACATTACTGTTGCCATTAATCGGATCTGATTTGCTTTAAGTTAAAAGAATCGATTTAAGAAGTATTGATTCCGTTGCCAATGAGTGAGCATAGTGCTGTGAGCATTACAGGGAAATGTAAAGGCTTCGACCTCAATATGTACGTAGTGCGTCAGGTACGGACTTATTTCTACGTTTTGTTAATTGGTTTATATAAGTATATGCGATTTAAATGAAGTGTTTGGCCATTTTAAATCGGAAATGGTACAGCAGAGAATGCCGGGTACACTTGAATGGAGCATTGTAAACGTCATGTTGGAGACAGAGATGGCTGCGTTCATTCAACACGAGGTTCAGAGACTTTTCATTCAGCGGCACCTTCAGAAACATCCATCCATCATCTCCCGCTTTATCCTCTATTAGGGTCGCGGTGGGGTTCCCCATGCCCATCCAGGGGAGAACGTCTCGGGCGCTGGGCAGATAGACCCAGGACAGGGCGCCAATCTATCGCTGGGCACACACTCACTCACACACACACTCTATATGGGGCAATTTGGAGAACTCAATTGACTTGATCCATGTTTTTTGGACTGTGGGAGGAAACCGGAGAACCCGGAGGAAACCCACGCGGACACGGGGAGAACATGGAAACTCCACCCAGATGGGGATTCGAACCAGGAATCACTAGCGCTGAGAGGAGAACATGCTAAACCTCTAAGCCACCGTGCCGCCCCACCTTCAGAAACATTTACTGCTTCATTCAGTAGAAAGGTTGCAGTTTGTTGGCTTTTCAGATTTGAGGATTATTTACTGATTCCATACCGAAATCAAACGCACACGGTTTAGTTTCAGATTAGAATTAAGATCAGAATTAGGATTAATACTGAGGCTGGGTTTAAGTTGGACTCATGTTATTGCTCGTGGTGGGGATGGGGATGAGGTTAGGTGTTAGTGGGGTGGAGGAGGCAAACATTAAAGGGTTGGAAAAAAGATGAGAGGTGGGGTCAGTTTTTAGGTTTAATTCAGATGTGGAGTTCAAATGGAGGTAGAGATTGAGGTTCTAGCTGTAACTGAGATTAGAAGTAGATTATCCATCCATCCATCCGTTATCTTCTGTTTTATCCTCTATTAGGATCGCTGGGGGGTTCCCCATGCCCATCCAGGGGAGAACGCTTCAGGCGCGGGCGTGTATCCTGTCCTGGATACACCCAGGACAGGACGCCAATCCATCGCTGGGCACACACTCACTCACACAGAAACACTCTATATGGGGCAATTTGGAGAACTCAATTGACTTGATCCATGTTTTTTGGACTGTGGGAGGAAACCCACGCGGACACGGGGAGAACATGGAAACTCCACCCAGATGGGGATTCAAACTGGGAATCCCTAGCGCTGAGAGGAGAACATGCTAAACCACTAAGCCACCGTGCCACGCTAGAAGTAGATTAGAAATATGAATTGGAAAAGATTTGGCAATGAAATAGTAAGAAATAAATAAATGGAAGAAATAAATGATGGAGGGGGGGGGTGGGGGGGGGTAATAGTGGAATTCAGGTAAAGCGTACAGTATGAGGTTGAAGGTTGTTGAATTAATCAGTGCTGTTCTCTGTGTTTTAATAGTAAAAGCTCTATAGCTGCATCTCCGAGTGAATCAGAACATCAGAATGAGTCGCTCCACCAGCCTCCTGCAGCAGATGACCATATTTGTCACCGTGGTTACCGGAGGAGGTTGCGGGATGATGTACTACCTAATGCAGAGTGAGCTGTGAATATAACACCATCATCAGTACTGATTATAAATAAGTGTCTCCATCTCACACCAAACCTCAAATTACTCTAATTGTTCTATAATGCTTCTTTATTCTTAGTCTTTTTGGATTAAGTGTGTGTGTGTGTGTGTGTGTGTGTGTGTAAGGATAATCTCCATTTACACTCTTAGTCTTAACTTTTCCACTTCCTGTGTTCTAAGAGGATCTAATGTGCTTTGTTTAGAAAACTTTGCCAAATCGGAATACTTTCGCCAGGCTGTGGAGCAGCTGAGGGGTCACTCCACAGCTATGGCTGGTTTGGGAGCACCACCTCTGAAGATACACAACATCCACCTGACGGACCGTCACAACCGCGTGGACCATGTTAACGCTCAGGTTAATACAATGAAGAGCATCACATTACCTTGTGTGTGTGTGTGTGTGTGTGTGTGTGTGTGTGTGTTCCCTATGCATTTCCACATCGTTGCTTTGATCTCCACCATATGTGACATACTTATTCTTTAGAACCCTGCGAAGAATTATATTCTTTTTACCACCAAGAGACTCAAGGGGCTTTATTTTAGCAATCTTTAGCGAGTTGTCAACACGCACCTCCCAGCTTGTTTAGGGTGTCAGTGTGTGTGTCAGTGTGTGTGTCAGTGTGTGTGTCAGTGTGTGTGTCAGTGTGTGTGTCAGTGTGTGTGTCAGTGTGTGTGTCAGTGTGTGTGTCAGTGTGTGTGTCAGTGTGTCCTTGCTGTCATGACAACATGATTCATAGGTGTGTTTGGCCTTCATGTAAAATGAACCAGTCATTGTGTCACTTGCCGTTCCCTTTAAGAGCCTGGCACAGTCTGACTTTGGCGGCGTGCTATTTCGATGGTGATATAAACAAAAATATCAGGACGCACTTGTTGTTCAGTGAATTCATTCCGTTTTACAGATTTAAGTGTAAACTCAAACTCAGAGCTTTGCATTTTGGAGAACCGTATGTCTCCGGCTTCGGGGGAACAGTTTGCAGAGGGCTGTTTTTTGTTTCTGTGTCACTGTGTGCTTCAGTGCTTTAAGCAAAATCCATTAAAACCTGATTGTGAGTTTGAAGCATGTTGGAGATGAACCAGAACATCAGTGTCTGACCTTATGCACTTTTGTGTCTGGGTCAACTTCTCCTCTGAGCTAGGTTCTCTGTGTTCTAGCACTGGGTCTGCATTTCACTTTAAAACAAATTCATCATCACTGTCAATCACTGTAATCTCTATAGTCCCTGTAATCTCTTTTTTTTTTCTCTATAGTCACTGTAATCATCAGTATAGTCACTGTAATATCTATAATCACTGTAATCATCAGTATAATCACTGTAATGTCTATAACCATTGTAATATCTATAGTCACTGTAATCTCCTTATTCTCTATATTCTCTATAATAATTATAGTCACTGTAATCTTTGTCGTCAGTATAGTCACTGTAATGTCTATAGTCACTGTAGTCATGGTACTTGCTGTTGTGATTAAATTCCAGCTGAAAATCCCTGTGACTGGAATAAAGACGGGTGGATACCTATATACAACCTCCACCAGGGACGCTGTAATGAACAGGTACACGGTTCTCACACAGCTCCACATAAAGACCGATAGTTCTACAGGTCCTAACAGTAGAACTTTACCAGTGTTAGGACAGCTTTATGGAAAGATGATGTTTTTAAGTTCAAACTGTAAAACTCTTCCCCTCTAATTATGATTGACTCCGAATACTACAGCAATTAAACAACAAAATACAAATAAAAGTCATAAAAGCTTCTGCTTATATCTTTTTAAAACTTTGTGTCCAGGTGGCAACTTCAGCGTGTGGTTCTGCAGCTCAAGAACGGAGAGATCATTGATATTTTCCCCAACACAGACTCTGAGGTTTATTAAGGAGCTTGGTTTATGATCCTGACCTGGGGATTATCGAGTCGAATGATTAGAACTGTTAAACAGTTTAGTGCTGGTTTAAAGTTAAATCTTCTTGACTGGAACTCTGAACGACATCATGTCTGCAATTCATTTATTTCCTGCGTGTGTGGGTGCAAAATATCATAATGTGTCCACTAGAGGGTGCTGTTGCTCAGATTTGAAATGACATTCAAACAAATTTCAGAATTCTGTATAGAAGTATAAATAAAAAAAATTAAAAATAGAAATATAGACTTTGATGATATTCATTCATTCATTAACTTCCGCTTTATCCTCTATTAGGGTCGCGGTGGGGTTCCCCATGCCCATCAAGGGGAGAACGTTTCGGGCGCTGGGCAGATACACCCTGGACAGGACGCCAATCTATCGCTGGGCACACACTCACTCACACAGACACACTCTATATGGGGAAATTTGGAGAACTCAATTGACTTGATCCATGTTTTTGGACTGTGGGAGGAAACCGGAGAACCCGGAGGAAACCCACGCAGACACGGGGAGAACACGCGGAAACTCCACCCAGATGGGGATTCGAACCGGGAATCCCTAGCACTGAGAGGAGAACATGCTAACCACTAAGCCACCGTGCCGCCCGACTTTGAATATATTTATACATTTTATGCATTATTATGAAATGTGAAGGATGCATGTGTACACGCTATATGGAGAACCTGATTTTGTATTTGGACAAAAGTAACATTTTATTCAGTTTTAATTTTCTCATGTGTGAAAAACTAAGCATTAGAACACGCCCTTTCTGCTCCATTATCTATTTCCTCCACTTACCATATAGATGAACTTTGTAGTTTTACAATTCCAGTCTGTAGTCCATCTGTCTTCTTTGTTGTTGTTAGTCCCCTGTTGGTTCTCTGTTCTATATTTGGTCAGGAGCATCACAGAACAGGAATCATTTGGGTGGTGGATTGTTTATTATCAGTTCTGCAGTGACACTGATGTGGTGAGGGGGTTTTAGTGCAGCAGGAGTTTCATTTCTCCACCTCAGTCACACTGCTGGGATAGGAATAATGCACCAACCCAATAATACCTGCCCTGTGGTGGCACTATTGGGGTTCTGACCATTAGAACAGAGTAAAGGGGACGTACACAGTATGTACTGTAGTCTGTAACAGTATGTTAAATGTTATTTTTAGCCAAAAAAAATTTAAATCGTCTCGAACCATTTTTGGAATGTCCTGTATTAGAATGTTACCTATGGACGCCGTGTTAACTTATTTACACAAATCAGGGAAGCATGTAATTTAAGCAGGGGTGTCCACACATTTGCATGAGACTCCATGCTCCGCCCCTTACACCTGCTGCTACAGTGATGACATCAGAATCTCTCCTGTAACATCCTGCCATCATCAGCAGACAGAGAACATGATACACACACTGATGACTGAAACACTCTTTATAGTGACGTGGTGTTTATTTCACTTACAATCCTTACACATTTTACACTTTGACGTTTTTGGATGGGAAGCTTAATATTTTTGTACGTGTTAATGTTTCTGGGTCCTCAAAAGAGGATGGACCCCCCCCCCCCCCCCACACACACACACACACACTTCTGAGGGTTGTTGCTTTGTGTGTATTAAAGACATGAAACATACAAGTCATTATGACAATATAAGAATTATATAATAATAATAATACATTTTATTTGAAAGCGCCTTTCAGAACACCCAAGGACGCTTTATGTAAAAAATATTTACATTTTACATTTAAAAATAATCACGTGCAAAAATGAAATAAATTACAAAGATTAAATGATATCAATAATAATTCATTCATTCATTATCTTCCGCTTTATCCTCTATTAGGGTCGCGGTGGGGTTCCCCATGCCCATCCAGGGGAGAACATCTCAGGCGCTGGGCAGATAGTCCCAGGACAGGGCGCCAATCCATCGCTGGGCACACACTCACTCACACAGACACACTCTATAGGGGGCAATTTGGAGAATTCAATTGACTTGATCCATGTTTTTGGACTGTGGGAGGAAACCGGAGAACCCGGAGGAACCCCACGCAGACACGGGGAGAACATGGAAACTCTACCCAGATGGGGATTCGAACCGGGAATCCCTAGCGCTGAGAGGAGAACGTGCTGACCACTAAGCCACCGTGCCGCCGGTTTATCAATAATAATTAACAGTTAAAAGCTAATTTAAAAAGATGAGTTTTTAGACAAGTTTTAAAAAGAGAGAGGGAGGTGGTGTTGCGTAGTCCATGGGGTAGCGAGTTCCACAGCTGCGGGGCAGAACGGCTGAAAGCTCTGCTCCCCATGGTGGTCAGACGAGCAGAGGGTACTGGGGGTATATCAGAAACAAAAATCCTTTAAAGGCCTTTTTGTTGACACACTTGTTATTTTATCCAACGTAAAGAACAAGCGGCCCAACTTAATGTTTGGGGGTCAGGATACAGCACACCTGCAGCAATGAGGATTAAGAGCCTTTTGCTCATGGGCAAATTAAGGGTAGACTTGGGGGTTTGAACCCACAACCTTCAGACTGATAGTGTAACCACTGAGCAGCCACATTTTTAGAACCACTGATTTGTTGGAATTCTGACACACATAGCAGTCTTTGGAGTTTTGGGAGGGCTGGACGGTCAGTCAGAGGTGACGGTCCACATGATGTCATACATAAAACCTTTGTACAATTGTAAAGATCAGAACTAACATGATCAACACATCAATCTGCAGATGTTTCTATAAAAACAATCAGTGTACGTTCTAATAGGTTCATGTGCCATTTTCCTTTGTCTCTAATACCAGCGTATAGCTGATGCCCTCCAGTCCATGCCGTTCATACAGGAATCCATTTTTGTAAAAGTTACAGATGAAATAATCTTTAAGATAACAATACACTCACCCAAGGAAGCTATTTGCTTTTGAGCAGGAAACTAGGAATATTGCGGCCACAAGGTGGCAGGGTGGTGCACAGGTTGACGCTCCTGCCTCACAGCAAAGGTCCTGGGTTCCATTCAGGGTATACAAGGTTCTGTCTGTGTGTAATGTGTTTGGCCCCTGAGTTTCATATGGTTTCCCATCAGAACACCAGTCCGTATCTTTGACTAACTGGTGAATTATTAATATTAACTCACACAGGTGTGAAGGTTTTTGCCTGTGTCTGCCCTGTGATGGAGGGTTAAGGTATCGGGGTGTTGACCCGCCTTTCAGCCTTTCACCCACAAAGATAGACTTCAACAGTAAACCACTGAATAGGACGGAGATCAGTCTTTACCTTCATTAGCATTACGATTCCTGTTTTTTAAAGCTATTTCATGTGTGTAGTAAAGACACGTGATGAATATACTCTTAAATTAAAACGCTTTAGGCTTCGGGTTGCATTTTTAAAAGATAGTTGTAGTATTGCATCAATCTAAACGTATAAATGTGGTATTCTGTAAAAAAAAAAAAGCCATACGTTTTAATGTTTTATTATTATTATTATTATTATTATTATTCATTCATTCATTCATTATCTCCCGCTTTATCCTCTATTAGGGTCGCGGTGGGGTTCCCCATGCCCATCCAGGGGAGAACGTTTCAGGCGCTGGGCAGATACACCCAGGACAGGGCGCCAATCCATCGCTGGGCACACACTCACTCACACATACACACTCTATATGGGGCAATTTTGAGAATTCAATTGACTTAATCCCTGTTTTTGGACTGTGGGAGGAAACCGGAGAACCCGGAGGAACCCCACGCAGACACGGGGAGAACATGGAAACTCCACCCAGATGGGGATTCGAACCGGGAATGCCCAGTGCTGAGAGGCGAACGTGCTAACCACTAAGCCACCGTGCCGCCTATTATTATTATTATTATTATTATTATTATTATTATTATTTTATATAAACTAAAGCAATCAGAAGCCTTTTTTAAGCTTTTCACATGGAGTTGATGTTGCACCCAATATAAAGCACGACATGCAACACCAAAGCCTCGTCACCGTATGCAAATTGTTTCTCCTTATATGGAGTGTGTGTTCTATCCTTTCAGCAGGAAATGGTGTTTTATAAGAGGGTGTGTCACCCTGTCATTTCAATCAGCTGTTCTGCTCATTTTGCTTTGATTATATGTTTATATTCATCACCTGGTCCAAAGAGGTCCACCAGGTCACACACTGATATTTCGTAAAGTGATAATGTGATCTGTTTTGCCTACTGTACTCACACACAGAGGAATCGGGTTCTCCGTATTTATCCCATGTGTGCAGTGAAACACACACACACACACTGAGTGAAGTGAGCACACGTGTCCAGAGCGGGATGCGTACAGTACTTGATGGAACAGGGAATGGAACCACAAGCCTGTGACTGTCTACGTGGACCGCCTTTAGCCTTTATATTTGATGACATCACACATTTTCTGTGACATCGTCTCCACAAGCTTCTGCATTTTTTTTTTCTGCCCAGAGTTGCATTCATTTTTCTTTCCATGATCTTGTATTGATGATGGAGATGTGGAGCACCGCCCCAAGGCTCCTCCTGCACATCCCATCATTCTCAGAGGGGTTCAGGTCTGGACTCTGTGGTGGACGATCCGTGTGTGACCTACTTTAATTTCACTCCATATGAGATTAAGTCACTCATTTAACACTGAGCTGATAATAACGACACAAACTGCATTTGAACTAAATCACATGTTTCTGTTCTACTATTAAATACACACACACACACACACACACACACACACACACACACACACACACACACACACACACACACTCCCTGATCAAAACACAGGCCACCTCCTGGATGTAACTCTGATCTGGGGATGCTGCAACCTTATGAGGTCAGCAGACTAAATCTACTAAACCAGCAGGTGTGTGTGTGTGCACGTGTATTTAATAATAGAACAGAAACATGGGTTTTAATTCAAATGCAGTTTGTGTCGTTATCCGTTTCTGTGGTAAATGAGTGACTTAATCTCATATGGAGAGAAATTCCAGGAAACTTACTTGGAAAGTTTGGAAACATTTATTTCAAACTGTGCAGTGTTGCTACCCCTGTACATGTACCCTCTGCACTCGCTGGCTGCCCTCACCTTCGATCAGTCATGCATTCATTCACCCCACACTTGTTTTTTTTTGGCCGACTGAGGCAGCTAGATTTTCATTTCAAATTTCGGTCCCTTGAGCCAAATGGAGTGTAAGTGTTCTCAGTCAGATGGCTGTGTATCTACCTCACAGCAGCTGTAGTAAAAGAATGGACATATGATATACAACACAACCACATTATTCTGGATGTTTTGATTGAAATCATTGTTTTAATGAAGGTCGACGTTTTTAATGTGATCTGGAATTTGCAGTTTTACTTATAAAGGATACAGATTCTATATTGTTTAATCTGATGTGGACTCAGCAAAATGTTTAAGTTACAGCCTGCTGTAAAAGTGTGTGTGTGTGTGTCATGACATTTATTGCAAATGGTATACACATTACAAATTACATTGTAAAACCTTTTTTTTGGCATAACAATGCAAAAAAGTAAAAAAAAAAAGGCTTCCATGCTTTAGAAACAGGCCGTGTTCAGATTAACAATATTTAAAATGCAGTCCTTGTTGTAACCTCTGCTGTTTTTTAGAGCCAGATGCAGTGACCTAATTTGCATAGACTCACATTCATTTACATGTACATGTGGCTTTACATGCATTCATTTGGCAAACCATTTTATCCAAAGTGATGTTCTGGTGAAGCCAGTAAGCATCCAACCCCTGCATCTAGCTGTTTGGGTGCAGTGTTGCAGACCTGACCAGCTGATCCAGAGCTAAATAATTGGTGTAGGTAAATAAATGATATACTGAACCAGTCCAAAGTTTGGACATGCCCCTGTTTTTTCTCCATTTGTTGTGTTATTGGTTCCACTTCCTGTGAAGAAGGACTTTGTAGTTCTACAATTCCAGACTTTAGGCCATTTTTTGTGTTCTACAATACGTACTGTGTATGTTCTCTTTACTCTGTTCTAATGGTCAGGACCCCAATAGTACCACAACAGAGCAGGTATTATTGGGTTGGTGCATTATTCCTATCCCAGCAGTGTCACAGTGTCACAATGAAACTACAGCAGCACTGCTGCACTAAAAATGACACCACATCAGTGTCACTGCAGAACTGACAATAAACAATCCACCACCCAAATGATGCCTGTTCTGTGATGCTCCTGACCAACAGAGAACAGAGAACCAACAGGGGACTAACAACAACAAAGAACACAGATGGACTACAGTCTGTAATTGTAAAACTACAAAGTCTATCTATATGATAAGTGGAGAAAATAGACGATGAAGCAAGAAGGGGGTGCGTCCAAGCTTGAGTACAAGCTTTAAATGGAGTTGAAGAAGCACATAGTAAACAAAAGAAAAGTAATGGATCACAAATCCAATTTACATTCTCAGAGTAATTAGTGCTTGCACAGCATTGGTGGCGTTGGTGTTGTCTCCGGTTATTGTATGTGTTTATTTTTATTGTACCGTCTGTCCCACATTGAATAACATGGCAGTGTTTTAATGGCTTCTTTAAATTGGCCCTAAATATGAGAGTAAGTGATTGATGGTCAGTCCAGAGTGAGTTTTTTGTAATCACTGCAGAAGCGCCATAACGTTTCATCAGGGTTAAAATACTATGAATAATCAATTATTAAGCTGTTGACGTCATGTCTAGTTTGATTGTAGTCAGCGGTGCATCTGTGTTTTTTGTCGTGAAGATAACGGCAGAAATGTAGGTGGATGGTGGGAAGATAGACTGTTGGCGGGGTGTAAGTTAGCAATTATCATCACGACTCACCCTGCTCAGGGTGCAAGATAGGACCCTTGGTATTTCTAAAGTGAGTTGTCTTTCATTTGATCATTTCCTGTTCTTTTGTGTTCTGTGTAAGTTTATGTCTCTGTTCATTAGTTCCATTTCACACCTCGGCCTTCTGTGATGCTCCGCAAGAATCAATCCACCTGTCAGTAACTCGTTTTCCTCTGTAAAAAGCTTTGCAGAAATTCAGGATAAAGAGCCGTTGCTTCGCAGATAGATAACTCATGTAGCCACATATAACAAATCACCAACAATAACCTCATAAAATTACAATATTATTTCGGAAAATAATGCTCACCAAAAATCTCGATTAAATCACGATTATTTGGACACAAGCTGATGCTGAAAGTCGAATCCTATTTCTGGCACAAGTTTTAATTCGCTGAAAATGTCAGACCAAAGCGGTAAACTCTGCCGATCGAATCAGAGAGCATGAATACACTGACGTAACATACGCCTACTAGAGGTCATTGGTGTCACAAACTCAAAATCTGATTGGTTGAAACGATTGATTGCCTAAGCACATAATTTGTTTTCAGAAACCAATGATGCTGAAAAGTAATTGGTTAAATGCTTTAATAAGAAAATGCACGTATGGAAGAGACGCGACTGTGAGGAGCCCTATGAAAGAATGCCCTGACGACCCTGACAGCTGGCCACTTAATTAATTCTCCCAAGTTTCAGCTTTTATTTAAACCTGTTATGTCACATGTTTCATATCGGTTATGACAGTTTGTACATCGAATCTGGTTCTGGGTACAGTCTGATTGTATTCGTGTCTTTGGCTTTAGGCTTGATGTGAAAAAAAGAAATTTGAGGTCAGTGGTGACAACTAGAATGCTCATCCTGAAAGTCTAATGACTGCATGATCAACCCGATCAAAAGAGATTGAGTTTGATGTTCTCACGCACTTTCTGAGGAAGCTCGGTTTCCTCTTGACCTCCATCTGAATTTGGTTTGGTGTCACTTGGTTTCCTTCAGCCTTCCTTAGTTACTTTGTAACATCTCTAAACATGTGGCAAACTTCACTGTGGTGTTTGTTTGGGACTTGATATGTAACAGTGAAGTCACCTTAGAACATGGCTGCCAAACTGTAAAACTCTAGTTACTTTCAATTTGTCTGCTTTGTAATTTAATGGACTGGTGTGAAAAAAGAGCTTCCTTAAAGATGGTTTTGAAAAAAAAAAAAATGGACAAAGTGCGATCAGTTCTTGTTCACCATTTATCTGTACTGCGATAGTCTTCAGTAATGCACATGGCCGTTTTTAAAGTTAACGCCGTGAACGTTGTTTGATTTCTCGTTGAGCTCAGGATGAGAATCTAACAAGGTGTACTGATTACTGTAACACCGTTTCCCACAACATCTGGATTTCCTGTAATGAGTAAGTGAGGAAACAGAGTATGGCGGCAAGTATTGCTGATTATTTGAAATCTGACTCGACTTGACAAATCGGGGTTTGAACCTTATTAACGAAAGTCATTTAAAATAATGTGCTGTTTATGAGCAGTTTTTGAGAGCAGAGTTTGTTATACAATGGCAGTATGAAGGTTAACTATACCACCAGTCCCATTTACACATGGTGATCATTTAAAGTGGAATGAAATGAAGGAGAACCTTAATTGTACTGTGAAATGAGAGATGTTGATTGGTTGCATTAAAGGGCCTAAAACCCGTGTCATAAATGGGATCATGGAATACATGATGTACTATAATTGTTGGGATTGTTGGGAACTTGCCTCTTCTTGTCTTGACTTTGATGATGTTTCCTGAAAACGGTGTAAATGATGATTTACATGTAATTGGTCGTGTCCTGGGAATAAAAATTATTAAACTAACTAAGAAAGAAAAAAAAACACCATAAAAATCCAATGTATCACAATAATATAAGTATCCACATGGGTTGCTGCCCTATGAGGAAACACTCATATATGTTGTATGTAGGGAGGTTAGTTGGTTTTTGGAATGTACAGTTTGGTCACAGACACGGATCCGAACTGTATTCTTCCTCACTATACTTAACAATTAATTAAAGTTTAAATATGAATCCCTAAAGTTTCCTCTGCCTACAGCAGCCCTAACCACTCTCTCTACCTCTCACCGGAGTTGCTGCTCGAACCACGTAAGGGTGGTCAGACATCTTGTGCTGCTTCTTGGTGGTTGTAAAGAGTATATAAACCTCCTTAAAGTGTAAGTATGTGAAATGTGGTGGTAATCGAAGCAACGATGTGGATTTGTATAGAAAGCACACACACACAAACTTTTACCCTTATTTATGAGATAAGAAGAAGATATGTGAAATCATAGCAGCCATCTTGTGCATATAACTACACGATTGTGCAGTTTCTTTACTGGTCTGATGTGCTGATTTAACCGTTTGCTACCTCTACCCTATTAAGGGAAATGTGACAGGAACTGACTGTAATGCTGATATGCCTGAGTGTAAAGTTTTAGGGGATGTCCACAGTCTCATACACTATTGGTTTTGATTCATGTATCATCAGCAAAAAAATCAAAACATCCACCAAAAGCCCCCAAAACCACGAGCATTCAAACCCAGTTTGTTTTATTCAGAGTCTTTCTCAAGGCTACAATAAAAAAAATATGGGGGGATTTCAGCCAGTGAAATACCCAGTTAAGAACAATATACTTTACATATTACACTATTTACATTATTTACAATATATTTCCCAAAAGTTGTCACGTTGCTGAAAAAGATTTTGCAGAGACCAAATGAATAACTTTTTCTTTGTTTAAAAGGCAAATAACCTTTAAAATGCCCATTAAAAAAATAACCACATCGACTACATAAATGATGACAGCACTTTACAGTCAGTGGGTTCTCGAATGTTAATAATTAATCAGCCGAATATGGATTCCATCATCAATAAAACACTTTTTGTACACGTGAAACTGAAAACCTTGATTGTGGAAGTGGTTGATTACTGAAATTACAAAAGGTTTCTCCCCATTTCAGTTCAAGGCACCAAGAAATGGCTTGCAATAAAGTTCAAATGTATTAGCCTGAAGTAGTGCTCATTTGCTGCAGCTCCACATGCTTGTTCCTCATCTGTTTCTTTTTTTTGTAGTGTACCGGGATAGCCAGAAAAAAAGCGAAGGCAGCTGAAGCCAGTCCGCATTAATCCAGTTGCAGTGTCCATGAGTCCCTTCATCTTCGTCAGCTGTCCTTCAGAAACAGACACTAACATCGGAAGGTTGGTCCTTTTAGGTGAACCCTATCCTTCAGCCATTTATCCTATCTGAAACTGATTCCAGAAGGGTTCTGTAGAGGTCTGATCGGAGGAACCTAGGATAGGAGTCTTTTTCCATTAGGCTGAATACAATCCTCTGGGCTTCGTCAAAACAACACCGGGTGGGGGTCTGGACGTTTTGCTTGATGAGCTCCCTTGTTTTGTGGTCAATGTTGATCTGCAGGGCAAAAATATTAAAAAGATCAGATATTTGAAAACTAATAACCCTAAAGAGTTCTATCTGAATGTTCTCTTTATGGATTTGAAATTGGATTCTCTCTTTATTATAATATCAATGAGCAGTTCGGTTCCCAGTTCCACCAAGAACTATGGCTGAAGTGACTTTATCACTTAAAAATAATATGTAAGACATTATTACAAAGCATTGAAACACATGCTGGACTCTCATGTGTTTACCTTCATGGTCATCAGTCTAGTCTTTTTTTTCAAAAGCGTAAGTGTGTTATACTATAGCTTTAGTGTGTGGTAACTCGGTGATTAAGGTGTTGGTTGGTTCCTTGGTTAGCAATATGGGTCCTTGAACAAGACGCTTAACCCTCATTGTTCACCCAAGAATGCTCTATGGTGAACCCTATGCTCTGACCCCAACATCAAGTTGGAATACTTATTAGTCGCTTTGGATAAAGCTAAATGTAAATATAGTTTAAAGTGTTTCTGATTATTATTATTTCCGTGTTCTTCTTTAAAGGCAACATGAGAACTTTCTTTCCTATTGGTTCTCCATTTCCTCTTCCTCTTCAGACACCCACGCTTACACCCTTACATGTTCTTCACATTGATGTTTGTTTTACGTCAACTTATTTCCTCCGGTTTTTGTGCAAATTTGGTAACACAGAAAAGAACGTCTGACTGAACTGAAAGCCTGAACACTTGTACCGAGACTTTTTATATGACTAATACTACCTGTCTATGAGCAACACGTTGAAGGCATCATCGTACACACCTCTTTAGGAGCTTCAGTCTGGATGAAGCCTTCGAATATTTTCTTGGCCCTGGAGTTCATCCTTGAAGTTGACTTGATCTTTTTGTAATCCTCACAGGTCATCCAGAACTCAATGTTTTCATCACTAAATTCACCCTTGAGGAAAGTCTGAAAGGTCGCCATGCCATCTGCGATTAAAAAAAAAAGACAATGTCAACCGATTTCCAAATCTCGATATCAGTTTAGAATTATAAAGAATTATTATTTAGAATAATAAATACCTAACCTTTAGTACAGTACCAGTCAAAAGTTTGTCGATTTCCTCCACTTACCATATAGATGGACTTTGCAGTTTTAAAATTACAGATGTAGTCCATCTGTGTTCTTTGTATTTGTTCTCTATTGGTCAGGAGCATCACAAAACAGGTATCATTTGGGTGGTGGATTATTTATTGTCAGTTCTGCAGTGACACTGATGATGTGATGGTGTTTTAGTGCAGCTGGAGTTCCATTCAAACACATCGGTGCCACTGCTGGGATAGGAATAATGCACCAACCAAATAATCCCTGCCCTGTGGTGGTACTATTGGGGTCCTGACCACAGAGTACACAGTATGTACTGTAGAACACAAACAGATGGACTGCAATCTGGAATTGTAGAACTACAAAGTCCATCTTTACAGTCAGTGGAACTGAGAACATGGACAATAAGTGGACCATAAATGTTTGACTGGTACTTACATTTTGTCAAATAATTTGGTTGTTCATTAAATGACCATACAATTATTAAATTATGACCTTAAAATCTATAATATAAACCTAGGTCCAAAATGACAATAACAGCCTCATATGACCTCCAATTATGAATAATGCACTTCACTTACTTTTTGACCTTAGAAGGGTTTCCAGTGACTGAGACCAAAGCAGGGTCTCTCCAGGTTTGAGCCTGTGGAAATACACAATGATATTATTAACAGAAATGACTTAAATGTGTACACACAGGTTTCCGAAATAACCTTATTCATTACTTACTTTTCTGACATTGGAGTCTTCAGGAGTTTGCCCTGAAGCCGTGACTTCAAATTGGACTTGCTGTGAAATGAAAGACTCGAATGAAAATGGTTCTATTTGGTTTTTAGAAACACACACCGGTGTTAAAATCCAACTTACTGAGATTGTGGTGGTCTCTCCTCTTTGCTCATGTTGTCCAGTTCTTTAAAATCTGGCAGTAGACTTGGCATTTTACTTTGCAGTGATGTCTGGTTAGCGCTGGTTTTCGTGTGTGTCTGTGTTTGAATGTGTCTGTTGTCGGTTACTACAGGATCTGAAAGCAGGATTCTAAAAGTGGCGGTTTTTATACACCGCGCAAACTGAATGAACGTCATCGACACAAATCTGCCTAACCGCAGAAGCAAGAGGAAGTTTGGCTGACGCTCGTTAGCCGGCTAGCGCCGGCGCTTTCGCTGTGCACATGTTTTTGACTTTGTCAGCTCCTGTACACTGATAGAGATGCAAATCTGGCAGTGGAAATTTCAGCACCTGATAAACAAATTATGGCTTTTGCCTCATGGTTTTTCAATAAGACCTTTGTCCACCACAGCAAAATATAACAGGAATCTGCATTTGATCTCAGTGACAATGTTTATTTTGAGAGTCATTTGAATGGACATTGTGGATAAATCCGTAAACATCGCACACCTGAAAAAAACAGGTTATTAATATATTTAGTGATAAACTGTGACAAAAAAAGAACTTTGTTGAGTTTCTCTAAAGTAGAAAAAGATTTACATGCACATCAAAAGGTTACGGCGGTTAAGATGCTAACTGCTAAGCAACCGTTAAATGGACTTAAGGCATTGGTGCTGCTAAAGAGTCATGTTTTTTGTCTTAAAAAAATAAAGTCTGGTTTAAGTATTATATTGATTAAAAGTTATATTGAGCTTTTTAAAACCGCACACCATCTCAATGTAGCTTTACAGTGTTCCGAAACCTGAACCACCAAAGAACAAATGACAGTGGCATGAAAAAGTTACCTTTTCAATTCTTTTTTAAATAAGATATTTTATATGGACCAAGACTCAGTTGGGGAATCATCCTCTTTGAGTTGGGGGTGTGGGGGTAGCATCAACAGTGCAGGACACCCATGTACAAAATGTGCAGTGATCAGGCGTCCATGTTTTGAAAATTAGATAAACTATATCAGTTCAGTGAAGCCGTCGTGCAGGACTGCAGCAACACTAATCCAACAAAAATCCATGTTCTGTCCAGTGACTGTCATTGTCGTGGTGCTCTGACAGTGTTCTGGGTGAAGAGGAGAAGATGCCTCAAAGAAAACAGATAAGAAAAGCAGTTAGCGCTAATAAATTTCAGTAATTCAGATGCAGACAAACAAGGTGTTTACCAAATGCTGAAAATACAAAGAAGGCAGTATATTAAAAGTGGATTATTTACCTCGAATAAAAGAGAGGTACTGTGATTAGTGATTAGTGCCCTCACATTACAGAGAGGGGGTCCTGTTTTATTATTTTTTGAGGCCATTTACTGTGTGGCATTTGCATGTTTCTCTTTTATCTGCATGGGTTTCCTTGGGGCAATCATATGGTTGTGGTTAAACAACCAACTTTGCCAGGTTCCCGGTTTGATTCCCAGTCCCATCAAGTACTATGGCTGAAGTGCCCTTGAGCAAGGGAATCTTGCTCAAGGGCATCATGTACAGGGCTGCACACCGCTTTGGGCACATGTGCTCACTTCACTCTGTGTGTGTGTGTGTGTGTGTGTGTGTGTGTGTGTGTGTGTGTGTGTGTGTGTGTGTGTGTGTGTGTGTGTGTGTGTGTATGTATGTTTCACTGCACCGATGGGTTAAATATGGAGGACAAATTGCTCTGTGTGTGAGTACTGTAGGCTTAGATTAAAACATGTTAGTGGGTGAATTGGCAAAATAGAATTTGTAGCTCGGTGATTAGGGTGTTGGGCTATCAATCTGAATGTTGTGGCTTCAAATCCCCCCTGGTGCCCTCTCCTGGGTGTTACTGCCCAGTGCCGGAAACGATCTCCCCTGGATTAGCATGGGGAGAGATACAAAGGATAGGTTGCATAGGGTTACACTTCCATAACCCTAGTAGAGCATTAAGCAGTCAAGATAATAAGACGAGACAAAATGACTATTCGTAATGGCGTTGTTTTGACAATGTTATGTAATGTTGCGTCATTTATTTCCATCCAGCGTTGCATTAACTTTTGCTTAAGATCTCGTTCTCATGACCGAAGCATCGAACCAAAGACTTTCAAAAGCTCAGGAAACTGGTGGCTGGGTCTGTTCCTGCTCTCTGAAGTTTCTAACACCTACAGTGTAGAGATTGATGATTCTTGACATTATCATCCTTGTCTGTGCGACTAGGAAATTCCAAACATGTACTTAGTAATTGAAATTAGTTTGAATACAATAATGATTCTGATGCTCAACCTGAACGACAGATACAATTCCCCATCAACAAAAAGTCCTGTAACTGTAAACTGCTATTCATATGTAATGATATGTTCCAAAATGACTCCCTTATTTCTGAAGAGTTTAATGGTGTAGGGAAGTGCAACCTTTCCAATGAAACCTGTGACCTTATCTTTAACAAAGTCTAATGACAGCTTGTGGTTGAAAGTAATGGTCAAACATCGAAATGTTACCAAAATAAAATATGACATTATGATCTATAGCGCTGTTAAAAAGGAACATGGTCAGCTCTCGGCAAATGAAGCTTTGGACATGTGATTCACCTTAGAAGAATCAGAGACATGAATGCTTCGTGCTGTAAGGTTGGAAAAACCTCACCTTTGGTTGGCTTTGAGAAATGTCTTGTGTGAGTGACTCATAGCGACCCAACGCTTTACTTAGATACCTTTCAGATGGCGTTCAGATGGTTGTTTTTTATTACTTTTGTAAGAGATACATTGTGTGTCACAAACATATGTGGACATTGGTCTCACACCAATAAATAACATTAACATCGCAGTTCAAACAAAATTGGAGGTGATAGTTACTTAATGGAAGATGAGTTCACTTTATTTTATGTCTGTAAAGAGCATTAATGATGTCTTAAAACTAATTATATCTTAATGTTAATGTGATCAGGCCGGCACGGTGTCTTAGTGGTTAGCATGGTAAATTGGCTTCTCTAAATTGCCCCATATAGTCTGTGTGTACAAGTACGTGAGTGTATGCCCAGTGTCCTGGGCGTATCTGCCCAGCACCCAAAACATTCTTCTTTGGATGGACCCCCCCCCCCCCCCACAGACTTAAAATAGGATTAAGTGGAATATGATGAATGGATGAATTAATGCATTTTCTTTCATAGAACTAATACATACATACTTTACATGATGTTTGTAAATAGAGCTAATAAGTTTTTGTTATGTTGTCATGAGCACTTTTACAGTAAACTCTTTTTATTTTTTTTTTATTTTAGGGGAGGCATGCTTTTAACACTAATGTTATAACACTTTATGACACTGGTCTCTACAAAAAGGTAATAAACATTTAAAATGCTTGTAAAGTCTGTACTATATCATGTGGTTATGAACATCTATGTACAGTGTGTTCATAACCACAGAGACTTATGATAAGTGTTAGAAAGCATAATGTTTAAAATGCATTATCAATAGTGAATTCATAAAGTGTGACCTTTATTTTCATCAGCACATCATACAGTAAAGCCTCTCCAAATTGTACGTAGTGATGAATTATAGCTTCTTTTATTAGAAATTATCAGCTCTTTTTAATCGTTCTGCATCATGAACGTAATCAGGCGGCTTGTGCAGGGAGAGACCACAAACTGTGTCACGTCTGTTCACCTGATTTGCCTCATGAAAGACTACAAGTTGGCTTGCGAGAAATGCTAAAAGCAGCATTTCTTCCAGATGCAAATACACAACCGTGAGACAAAAAGTCAACCACAGCTGATTCAGTATATGTTCACTAGAAAACCCGGGGCTTTCACTTGTGCAAATCGAAGGGCCCAGGGACCGTCTTCAAAATCTGTGTAGTTTTTCTAAACACAAGTCAAGTCCTAAAAGAGGTCAGCAGACGGCATTAGAAAGCCCCATTGAATAGTTTTACTTCTCTCTTCCCCTTTTTTTGTTCCTGCCTTATTCATGGTGATATTTTCGTCCTCCTCAGAATATCGACTGAGGCTAAATGTTGTTGTCTGGTGTAAACAAGCAAATCCAAAGCTTTAATATCGCACGTGCGGATGGAAATGACTATGCTAATGACCACCACAGAACAATGGAAAGGTGCGCTATGAGTACAAGAAAGGAAATACAAGTTGAACTCAGCTGACTTTTAGGGAAGCAAGATACACCTGCGGCGCATAGCACATGATATCAGTTGTCATGTCACATGGCACTTGGAAAATGACACAGCCGAAAAATAATCTATTTTGCATTTTGTGACCCAGAACATCCATCCATATATTATCTTCTGCTTATTTCTCTACTAGGGTTGCAGAGAGTTCACCATGTCCATCCAGGGGAGAACGTTTTAGTTGCTGGGCTGATGCACCCAGGACAGGACGCCAATCCATCGCCAGTCATGGGCTTGTGGTTAAGGAACCAGCCTTGTGATCTGAAGGTCCCCGGTTCCTCCACGTACCATGACTGAAGTGCCTTTGCCCGGGGGCTGTATTCAAGGCTGCTCACCCCTCCAGGCATATGTGCTCACTTCACCAGTGTGTGTGTATATATGTGTGTGTGTGTGTGTGTGTGTGTGTGTGTGTGTCAATGCATGGATGGGTTAAATGTGGAGGACAAATTCCCATGTGTGTATGCACAGTAGGCAAAAATAGATCACATTATCACTTCAAGAGCAGCCAATTCACCTTTAAGGGAGAAGTCATGGTAGAATTTGAAAAACACTCTGAATGACCTGTTAGCAGTCTAATGTTTCAGGACATGCAGGGCAGAACTATTTACAAGATATACTGCAGTATACTTTTGACTTTGAATATATTATAATTATTATATTTGAATATATATAATAATATTTTTTAAAATGTGGACATGCTGTGCAAAGCAGAATTAGCCTTTGGAGACGGTTATGTCCTGTTCATACAGTGTATATTCAACATAGCATTATAGATTGGCCTGAAGACGGATGTTTTAGCATCTAAAAATGTACCCGATACAGTCCCCCGTTTAAAGTGACTCACTGTACAGGTGGTCTCTCCAGGGTGGGTGCGGTGGTGGACGGGGTTACAGATGACTCAGCGACCGAGGCCTACAGTCAGTATTGTACCGTTAAATATGTGGTTTGCAAATGCATTTTTAAGAATGAGGAAAGACGTGACTCAAGACGTGTTTTGTTTTTGAGACAGGAAATCCTCAGCCCACCCGTCGATTTTCATTCAGACCTCCTGCCTATGACATCACGGTTAGTGAAAAGTGCACAAGATGCTCATATAATATGTAGACATACCAAAAGAATATGATTATGTTAATAGCAGCAGGGCAGCACGGTGGCTTAGTGGTCAGCACGTTCGCCTCTCAGCACTAGGGATTCCCGGTTCGAATCCCCATCTGGGTGGAGTTTCCATGTTCTCCCCGTGTCCGCGTGGGTTTCCTCCGGGTTCTCCGGTGTCCTCCCACAGTCCAAAAACACGGATCAAGTCAAATGAGTTCTCCAAATTGCCCCATATAGAGTGTGAATCGTTCTCCCCTGGATGGGCATGGGGAACCCCCCCCCCCACGACCCTAATATAGGATAAAGCGGAAGATAATGAATGAATGAATGAATAATAGCAGCAGCAGCCTCTGAAGTGCTGGTGCTTTTTATAAATGTATAGTTAAAACAACTTTCATGCAGAGATGTTTAAAAATGTTTTTCATGTCTAGTTTAAAGTCTGCTATGAAACTGATGTGTATCATTCATTCATTCATTATCTCCCGCTTTATCCTCTATTAGGGTCGCAGTGGTGTTCCCCATGCCCATCCAAGGGAGAACGTCTCGGGCGCTGGGCAGATACACCCAGGACAGGGCGCCAATCCATCGCTGGGCACACACTCACTCACACAGACACACTCTATATGGGGCAATTTGAAGAACTCAATTGACTTGATCCATGTTTTTGGACTGTGGGAGGAAACCGGAGAACCCGGAGGAAACCCACACGGACATGGGGAGAACATGGAAACTCCACTCAGATGGGGATTCGAACCGGGAATCCCCAGCGCTGAGAGGCGAACGTGCTGACAACTAAGCCACCGTGCCGTCCTGATGTATATCAAATAATCAATAAAATAATCCCTGCTCTGTGGTGGTACTATTAGGGTTCTGTCCATTAGAGAACAGATACACAGAATGTACTGTAGTCCACAAACAGGTGGCCTACAGTCTGAAATTGTAGAGTCCATCTTTACAGTAAGTGGAACTGAGAACATGGGGAATAAGTGAAGCAGAAAAGGGGCATGTCCAAACTTTTGACTGGTGCTGTATATACATCCTAAAATCCACCTTTATACAGTCAAGTGCTGCTGTATTTTGAGATGGATAAAGGAAATTCATTACTACGTTTCTTTGTTGTTGTAAGTTGGTTGCTCGTCATAAACTTGCCTCATAATGTTGCAGCATCTGCTTGCTTATCATAAACCACCGTTTTATGTGCAACGGCTCAGAGAACGGCATAGTCAGCAGGCACGCTGACCTGAGAGAGACAGCTGACGCACTCAGATGGTCTTAAGACAGTTATTTGTCACCTCGTCTGCATTTCCCTTTCACCATCTACACTCGCTGTTGGCAACGGTTGAGGATTGTGTTACTGTATCAACACACAGCTTCCTCTTCCTCTTGAAATGCTTTCGTTTCTGCACATTCATATCCAAAGCACATAAGTCACATGTCTGCATGGTCTGTTTGTCTGATATAAGGGACTCTTTGAGTCTGTTTGAGTTGAGGTGTGTTCTTTGCGGGAAATGTTTTCAAGCAGACGCATGCAGAGTAATTCTAAAGAAAAAAAATAAAAAAAGTTTTAAACATCCCCTAACCGTCCTGCATGAAAGATGATGAACCACCTAAGTGATAATCACCTAAGGCTGCAGCTATCAACACATATTTATTTGAACACCTGCAGAATTCTACATCAAACTCACTTCACATATACATAGTGCTGGGGATCCAGGTTCGAATCCCAATCTGGATCGAGTTTCAATGTTCTCCCCGTGTCCATATGGGTTTTCTTTGGGTTCTTTGGTGTCCTCCCACAGTCCAAAAACATGGTTAATTCAAGGTGTTTGTGTGAGTGTGTGCCCAGCGATAGTTTAATGCCCTGCTCCTGGGTGTATCTACCCAGCACCCAAAAATTCTCCCCAGAATGGGAATGGGGTACGCCCCAACAATAAAATGCATTATGTTACCATGTTTTATAAAGCCTTATGTCATATTGTTAGAACATTTTATGACTGTGATTAGAAATATCTTTGTGCAATAACGCAGGCTTATGAGAAATACTTTATAAATCTTTAGTAATGCACTTATAAGTCATCATTAAAACCAGATTCATAGAAAGTGATACCCAAATATCACAATTGCATTAAAGCTGGAACATCTAGGAAGATTCTGTGGCACAGTACTGCCATCTAGCTTTTGTGCCGTAGAACTCATTTATTAGCATCATGGCAAAGAGACAGTAAAATGGAGTTCACACCAAAGGCTTGGTCTCGAAGCTCTTTTATTCACAGAAAATTCAAAGACAGAGAGCCGTGCACCTCACAGCTGAACATCAGAAGATTTCACAGATTTGACCCGACTGTACACTCTCACTTACATGCTTTAATGATAGCAGTGTCGATGCATGGTCTTGGGCACCAAATCACATCATCAGGACATCATTGAGACATCAGGACATTAAGAATAAATAAATGGTTCCAGAATCAGCTAAGGTGAAATAATTCAAGTGTAGTGACCCCTAGTGATGTAATGCAACAGTTATGTTATTCAAATAGTGGTTTATGGAAGACTTAAACAAACAGGGATTTTGTCATATATATATATATATATATATATATATATATATATATATATATATATATATATATATATATATATATATATATATATATATATATATATATATATATATAAAGCTTAATCTTACACATATAAAACCCTTGCACTTAAATGATCAAAAGTTGCATCTACAAATCTATTCTATAACGCAAACTAATACAATCTGCAGCCATGTGCATGTTGCTGTACAATATAAGATGGTCCACAGAATGATGTTTACCAGTCCTTACATATGCAGTATGCTGACAATTACATTTTCAAGTGCGCTGGGTACCAGGTAAGGTTGTCATTACCGGTGAATTAAATATAAAAAAAATCAAATCAATCAAAGTTATTTATTTAGACGAGGTAATTTACAAATATACATATTAGAGACCAAGATAGCCAAAGCACACTGGAGTCCACATTGCAGGCAGTTAAATTAATTTAATGTCTATTAAATAAACTTAATGTAGGTATGGTCTTTAAATAACAACATATAGACCTGGCCATTTTACAGTCCTGGGGTCACCTCTGGCCCTTTGGCAGTCCACGTGAGGCCCATGAGGTTAGGAAGTTAGAATTGAATTGAGAATAAGTGTACAGGGTATTTACATTGGATTTGTAATGCACACACAAATATCGAATTTGAATTAAATAAAACGAGTCAAAATAAAGGCAATGCAGTTGTCTTGACTCCAAACCCACAGAGATAACGGCGTGCACAGCTGTCATCATTGAGATAGATGGTCGGCCGAGACAAAGATGATGTGCAGTGTGTCATGCACTCAGTACATCTGCAATTGCTTTTATTTTGAATTGAGTTCAGCTCAGTTTCTCATGTAGCCTCTTCAGAAAGTAAATCGTCCAATGCTGGTTCAGACATAACATTCAAATCATGAAGCTTAAAAGGGTTTTAATGTCTGTTCATTGTCAGTATTATTTTAAAAAGCCTTCATGGATTATTGGTAGTTAATGTCATGCTGCTCAGGTTATTTGGCAGAGCATATAAAGAACCTAATCTGTACATTTAAATATAGTTCCAGTACTTGGCATTAGCCTGCACTTCTTATTAGCAAACATGGCTAGGAAAATTAGCTGGCCTTGATTTAAACAGATTAAATTTGTTGTCTTGTTTAACAAACACAGGCTGAGTTCTGTCCACAGGTGGGGAACTTCCAGCTAGCATACATTTAAATACATTTACATCCTCACCCAGCCTTTTTTTGTTTGGCGTACCATTTTAAAACAGCATTATTAGCTTAGCAATTATGAGTCCTCACAGAGCGTCATACTGTGACAGTGTGCAGGTTTCTATTGTTTGTGCAGGCTTTGAATTTGTTACCTCCTGAACCCTCTGAAAGGCAGGTTATACTGTCAAAATTGAAAACTGGATGAGGGATTCAGTTCTGGGAAATAAATAAACATCTAGGCTAAGCAATTTGTTCCTCAGTTCAGATTTGGCTTTTAAGCCTTTTTTTTTGTCGAACTCCATTGGAACTCAATGTTTCGGCCTGAACACATGCATTCTTAATGCATTTACCTGGTGAACCAAACGCACTGTGAAAGAAAGCGATCGTACAGAGGTCAGCCCTAGTCCGATTTCTGCAAAATTGCCTGGTAGAGGTCGGATTTTAAAAACCGTGGGTAGGAGTCCCTCGCCATGAGCCTGTAGATGTGCGTCTGGGCCGTGTCGAAGGAGTTGATGTTCGGCTCGGAGATGTTCTCTGTTATGTTCGACCGAGTCTTAGAGTCAATATTGATCTGGGGAGAAAGATAGAAAAGTAGATATTATGTAACTGCACTATGCACTACTGGATTTTAATCATAAAGTTATAAGCAATGAACATTTATTTCGGGTCGTACGGTGTAGTTGAGGATCAGGGTTTAAATTCCAACGTGGGTGGAGTTTCCATGTTCTCCCTGTGTCTGCTTGGGTTTTTTTCCAATGCAAAACAGTGACCAATAGTGGTTTTAAATCCGTTTTTGGAGGTACTGCATAAACAATCCTCTGAATGGTACACTATACACAATTTAAGTCTTAATGCTACAATATTCGTTTCATAGGAACGTTGGAATTTTATTTCTGAACTTCTGTGTCATTAAGTTAAAACATCGTCTTTAAAAAGCTATTGTAAATAATAAATTATAAACGTCAATTTCTGGTCATAAGTCAGGACTGAATCTAAATCCCACCTGCATGTGCAAACCTTAAAGTCTGTGTTCTGTGGAGTCTGACATTGCTGATGTTTAAAAAAGTCAAATTCTGCATGCTGATTTGAATGGGTAGAGCCCCAATTTATATTCATGCAAAAGCTAAGCATCACAGGGCATTGCACATACAACTGCATTGTTTCTAGTTACTGATGCAGCCCACTTTTTTCCTTTTTTAATGAATACATTTCACATTTTATCATGAAATAAAATATTTGGTAGCCCAGTATTAATGACACCCATCCTGGAAAGTTTATATGATTATATATGATTATATGTTATATATTTGTTATGTATTCTTTTTGGTTTATAGATTACATTGAGTTTGATTGATCTATAGTGTTGTATAATAGGGCCAATAATGCAGTCACAAATCATGTTCGCTAGTTTGGACCACTAAAGCATCATGAAAAATGATGTTAATAAAAACCAAAAACCAATGTTCTCCTACATACTGTGTTTGATAGACCCTGTAAGACTCATAATATATGAGTAAATGAAACCAAGCGCCTGGTCACACCTTTTGGACAAGTGTACACTTCACCTTTTCTTATTCAAGTGTGTCCTAGTGTACAAAGCCTGGTGCATGAAGTCTGGTGCAAACTTGACTGACTGAAACAGCTTGAGCTTGAACAGAGAATGCAACCCAAATCCCTGGGATAATTCGCACAGATAAAATCCTAAACCTGGTAGAAAGACTTCGTTAAAGCTGTTACAGCTGCAAAAAGGGAAATAACTATTTTAATAAGGATAAGGATGTCCTAAAGCTCCTGTTGTTGTAATGAGTCGCTATCGCAGCACTCATCTTATACTGTGGTGTTTTACTGAAAGCAGTATGCTGGGCTTTATTTCATTGCCTTTATTATTAGTGACAGGAAATCTGAGCAGAATTTCCTCTGTGAACAGGCTGCAGTGTGTGTGTGTGTGTGTGTGTGTGTGTGTGTGTGTGTGTGTGTGCGTGTGTGTGTGCGTGTGTGTGTGCGTGTGTGTGTGCGTGTGTGTGTGCGTGTGTGTGTGCGTGTGTGTGTGCGTGTGCGTGTGTGTGTATATATATATATATATATATATATATATATATATATATATATATATATATATATATATATATGGATATATTAATAACTTAGATAATTTTTATTGATGACTAGAAGTGAAACGACACTTGTACCGTTAAAACATTTCCAAAACTGCCTATAAGCATGGCACCCCTGATGTTTTTGGACTACATTATTTGTTATGGTGTTCAGCTTCAATGCTACAGTCTACAAGTCTAACAACCAAGTTTTATTGTAATGTTATATTTTGTTGAACAGCATTTAACCCATTGATTTGTGAAATTCCAAAATGTTTTTTTTTTGCCAACTATAGTAATAATAATAATTGGTAAAAATAATTGGTAAAATCTTATTGATGTTGGTTGAGAGGAACCACGTTATAAAGTTATAAAGTCTTCTTCTGCACATCTCTAAACACTTTAAAAATCTGTGAATCTGTGGTTGTTGTTTCATGTGTGGAAATGATTTCTTGAGTTTCATAAACCAAACTTTTCATTCTAGAGTCATTCAGTCATTCTTGAACATGACTATCTCATAATGGAACTTATAGTGATGGTGAGATTAACTTGGTTAATATATTGTTCCTGATCTGATAAAGCATTTCTATATGCTGGTAATAAACTCCTTTATTAAATACCTGCCTTGTTTCTGCCCTAATTGTCCATTTTATCTTTTTCACTTTCAATATTGATGCTCTTTATATTTCTACAATTACAGGCTGTAGTCTGTTTTTTGTTTCGCTTCCTGTATAAATATCTACCTTGTTGCTTCATCTTGTGGAGGTAAAGTCAGAGAGTACAGTATTTGTGGTTCAGTCTGTGTTAGTCGTCCTCGTATCCTTCATTGGTGCACATAGGATGCTCGATTGGACATTTTTAATAGGTGGATTATTCTCAGTCAAAATCACAGCGGGACTGTTGCATGTGATCCTGCAGAGAATCATCTACCACCCAAATAATACCTAATAAACCCTCTACCACCCTGCAGAACAGAGTTGGATTGTATGGACAGGCATGGGTACGGATGCTACATTATCATAAAGCTCTTATTATGAATTAGTTTTTTTTTTTTCCACACCGACCCTAAACACTCCGGACACCATGTACCTGTTTGGGAGCCTCGGTTTGCACAAACTCCGAGTAGATCCGATTGGCCTCACAGACCATCTCAGATAGGCATGTGATCTTCTTAAACTCCTCACATGCTATCCAAAAGAGGATGTTCTCCTCACTGTACTCAGACTTCAGGAACTGTGTGAATGCATCCAGACCCGCTGTGAGGGGCAGACAATAAGCAAACAGTCAGCGGAAGTCACGTATAAGGGCAAAGTCTTAAGGTTTGGCTGTTGGAAATTTGGGTGTTGTCTTGAGCTCAAAGTGACGTAAGGCTTCGATTTGAATGCTGACGCTGAGATTTGCATCATCCAAAGCACCTTAAAGATCATTGTAGTAAAGCAGTTTTGCTTTTTAATTTTTCTGTAGGTTCTCTGTGTGAAGTTAGGTAAAGTATATATGTGGGATTTCTGACTGAAAATAGATTGGACTGGGAGTTAAACACATTGAATCCAATATACAAAAAATATATAATTCTGTAATGTGCACTACAAAAGATACTGTAATGCCTTTACACCATCAACAAAGAATCAGAGCTGTTCAATTAGATGATGTTCCTTTGAATTAAGTTACTTTAAACAGATAAATCCAATCTTACTGTTTCAGTTTTATATTAAATCAGATACTGCTCTAATCACTATTACTCACTCTATAATGCTTAATCAATATTGTACTTTTGGATGCATATTTAATTTTACATTTGTATTTCTACTTATATATTTTTTTTAACATATTCTGAATTTAGATTTTACATTTGTACTTCTTCTATTTTCACTTTTGTTGGTTACCGTACCTTGATCAGTGAATTCCCCCATAGGATAAATAAAAGTTTATCTATCTACTTATTAAAGGCCTTTAAAATAGGAGCTGATGTGCACTTGTCGCACCAAATGTAGCCTTTTAAATCTCAGGTAACATGTGACAAACCAATATGTTTTCTGAACGGTTATCATGTTTTGCAAGTTTGGGATTTGTGCAAAATGAACCTGAAGTAAAAGATAAAGAATTGTGCCAAAGTCAGAGTTTATATCGTCTATAAGTTGTCTGAATGGGTGTTTTGCATAATTTCTGAATGGAAGCCTTTGGGTTTGTTCTGTTTGGGTTCTGTTTAAACTCATCATGCAATACAACACAAAAGCTAGAAAAGGTTTTATTGAGGTTTTATTAAAATTTTATATATATTATTGGAAACTGTTTGTGGGATCCAATTTTATTTGTTGTTATAAATGGACTTGTTTCACTTCACTGTGGGGGATGATGGGAGGAGGGGGAGCTGGGGTGGATTCAGTATATAATATATAAATTAAAAATCTATATTAGATTGGTATGATTATTTTGCTGAAGTAAAAATATGTTTTAACAAGTTAATTTTGGTAAATATACAGTTAATATTAAAATGTGGTCACATGAGAGATCAAATCTGGACTGATTTTTAAATTGGTTTACTGTCTGTTTTCTACGTTTCTTTTTTTCTTTTAACTTTATTGACCTTATAAATGTAATTCATATACATAATTATCATCCTTTGGTTCAGTACACAGTTCTTTTTTTTTTGAAAGGACAATAAAACAGAACTGTGTTGATGGATAGACGGCAAAGTGATTCATTTGCTTTTTTGTAGTCTTTTTCACTAATTACTTTCGAAAGCTTAAAATGCAAAATATCTTATGAGCAAAATCTCTGAAAAGCATGAGATTAAGTACACAGGGAAAAAAAAAACCCAAATTTCGTTGATTTTTTTTAGTTTAGCTATTTATTGGTGGATTTGTGATTTGTCGGACACCTCAAAGTTTTAGGCCTCACATATTTCTCATATTTCATATCATATCTAATATTTCTTGCAGATATCCTTAATTAGTAGTTTGTAAGAATATTCTGTATCATTTGTAGGTAAAAAGTCAAGATAAAAATATGATAAAACTGCAGTTTCTTACCCTTGGACTCCATTAGTTTTTCGATCGACTCGCCCCAACTTGTAACATCTTCCACAGGTTCCTTCGGAAAGCAACAAAATCTACCCTTGAAAATTACATTGAGATCTTTCACTAGTCACATAGGCTGCAAAACCAAGGTTGCTATACAACCCGGGCAATGGCTTAAGCTTAGAATGTAAAAGCAATACATTAAGAAAAAGTAAGAATAATGAAGTAGTAAGAAATAATCATTTATACCCAGCCAAATCATTAAATCCCATTCCGTCTGCTGTAAGTCCAATTCAAAATAATAATCCCAAACGCACTCACTTGATGGCCATCTCTGCCACTCCGGACTTTAGGTTCTTTGACGTTTGCTCTGCCAGTGTGTCTGACTACTAAGGGTCGAAAAAGGACTACCTCCATGAATAGAACGCATGGAAATGATCATGCAAAGCTCTGTTTGGGAGGGTCACCTCACCACAGGACCTGTGGGGAAGCCTCTTCCGAAACAAGCCAAAGCCCAGGTGACGCCATGCCAAACGTGAGAACTTCCGTTTTTTTTTTTCTTTGACAATGTATGAAAAACACGCCACAAGGTTAGATCAACTGCTTACTATCTGAACCCTACAGTCAACCTTTATATGCTCTACTAATGGCAATAATGGTTTTATTAACTTAAAAAAAAAACTAAAAAAGAAAGTCTTATTCTGTGGTGTGCATGCATTCGGGATGACAGAGGGATTGTGGGATAGAGGTTCAGTACACCTTGAACACTGCAGAAATCCATTTAGAATGTTATTAAAGTGCATTATATTAGTATTAATGATATTAATAAATTAAATTTAAAAGGTCTTAAATGAGACTTTAACACTAATTTGTGTAAAAACACTTGGGTAAAAACAACTCTGGGTGGAGTTTCCATGTTCTCCCCGTGTCCGAGTGAGTTCTTTCATTCCACGCATGTAGGAATGTTAAAATGCACAGTCAACCCCCCAAAAAAGAGGTCACACTCTAATATTTGGTTTGATTGCATTAAGTTTTGATTACGGCACACATTCTCTGTTACTGGCAGCACGGTGGTATAGTGGTTAACACGTCCACCTCTAAGTGCTGGGGATCCAGGTTTGAATCCCCATCTGGGTGGAGATTCCATGTCTAAATTGCCCCTATGTAGTGTGTGTGTGTGTGTGTGTGTGTGTGTGTGTGTGTGTGTGTGTGTGTGTGTGTGTGTGTGTGTGTGTGTTTGTGTGTGAGCAAGTGTGTGTCCAGTGATGGATTGGTGCCCCTAAGTGGAAGATGATGCGATGAGATTAAAAACATTACTCAGCTGTTTTCAGAGATCTGTAAATATTAATATGTCAGTACATATTTGTCAATAAATTAAATAACATGTGGGAGTACAATTTGTCTGGTTAAAATAGATGGTGATCATTTAAACAAACATATCAGGGTTTTTTTATTTTTTTATTTTCTGGGTGTATCTGCCCAGCGCCCGAATCGTTCTCCCCTGGATGGGCATGGGGAACCCCACCGCGACCCTAGTGGAGGATAAAGCGTAAGATAAAGGATGAATATTTGGATGGATGATGATTAATACTTACAGTCTACTTGGTTTAGTTCAGTGTTTACTGCAGTGTTAAACATTATGACTGTTGTAAAGGTCAGCTGAGATGAACTCCACAAGAGTTCAACAGTTTATGTTGGGACTGCGTCTGCTTTTAGTACATTTTTTGTTAATAGTGGTATATTATGATGCAACCCCTTTCAAATGTCTCCAATGGTACGTAGCATCTGCAGGTTCTGATGACACAGGGTGGTAGCCATTTCATTTGTTTGCTCAGTGTACCCAAAATGCCATAAATCAAACAATCGAATCAAACGCGTGATATTAAAATTGCTGAATGGAAATCTGACCATAAGCAAATTGAGTGTGGTTAAAATCATCTTGCCCTATCAGATTTGCCTATTGGAAAACGTTGGCCTCAGCCCCATGGAAAGCTTCCGATGCAATGCTTCATATTTTCCACTTCCGAATAATAAGACCCTTTATATCAATCTGATTATATAAATATGAAGGCAGAATAAAACTAAATTAAACCAAAAAGTGAAATTAAATTAATGCAAAAAAAGGTGTATCATGTTTGTGTAAGTGTGGTTCCACTAAGGAACCAAGGACCCAGAGGAAAATGTATGATTCTCAATTTATTTAGGTTTTTAGGATTTATTTAGTGATCAAGTTTGTTGATGTTTCTTTTAAAATTGCTTAGACAAATAGTACCCCCCTAAAATGAGCCGTGAGCTTATATTCGGGACCTCTTTTCTCATACAGAGGTTCCTGTGATTTCTGGCACTTTTATGGTAAAGTTTATTCTTGAATAATATTCGTATAATTCTGATTATTTGTCAGACAATAATTATACCATCAATTCCAAATCTGGAATCGTCTCAATTCCAACATTATCTGGTTACTTGATTAAATAAGGGCATCATGGTGGAGCAGGTGTTGGGGTTCTTACCACACAGATGATTTGTGTGATTAGGGAGGGTGAACGAGGCCCTTTTTGTGTGGAGTTTGTTAGTTGAAGAGACTGAATTGCCCCTGAATTGGTTTGTTTGTCTGTGTGAGCATTAGACTCCACAGCCGAGTCAGAAAACCCTGATGCTTGTACAAAATGCTTGATTAATTATTCTGGGTCATCCTTTACCAGAGTCATGGGAGTCCAAGGAAGACTGTTTTGGGCACCGGGCAGATATCAGAACAAGTCACCAATCTATAGCTGGACACACAAACACACTATATAGAGGCAATTTGTATAGGGGTAATTTAGAGCAGCCAATTCACCTTTAATGAGTTGAATCAATGGTCTAGTGCTTAGCATGTTTCCAGTTTCCATGTTCCTCCTTGTCTCAACATCGGAGTTCTCTGGCCCACTGTCCAATAACATGGATTCAAGGTGAATTGGGTGCTCTAAATTGCCCTTATACAGTGTCTGTGTGAGTGGGTGATGGATTGGTGCCCTGTTCTAGGTGTATATGCCTTGTGCTTAAAACATTCTCCCCTGGTTGGGCATGTTATACCGATCCCCCCCCCCCCCCCCCCCCATTATCCATTCTTTCATTATCTTCCGCCTTTATCCTATACCAGGGTCGTGGGGGAGGTTCCCCATGCCCATCCAGGGGAGAACGTCTCGGGCACCGGGCAGACACACCCAGGACAGGACTCCAATCCATCGCTAGGCACACACTCACACACACAGACACGCACACAAACACGCTCTACATGGGGCAATTTGGAGAACTCACTTGACTTGATCCATGTTTATGGACTGTGGGAGGAAACCGGAGAACCCGGAGGAAACCCACGCGGACACGGAGAGAACATGGAAACTCCACCCAGATGGGGATTCGAACCAGGAATCCCTAGCGCTGAGAGGCGAACGTGCTGACCACTAAGCCACTGTGCCGCCCTCCCCCCAAATAAATCAATGTTATGAGGAGTCAGGTTTGCAAACATTTCTATTAATTGAACCAACATTGTAATTAACCTTTCAGTCACGATTCGAGTGTGTTCCGGACTGAACCAGTAATTTGGTCTATTTTCAATTTCACTATTTTCATTGTAATCTTGTTCATCTTGGAGAATAGCTATATGCCCCCCCCCCCTCCTTAAGTCTCATCTATAAGATGGAGAGTTCTGCTGATTAACCGTATCTCGGTAGGTTTCCTGGCCATGTAAATGTCTGCAGGCGATGGAAAAAGCAAGGACGGCGGAGATTTGCATGCATAATGAGCCACGCAAGGCTCAGCGAATTTGCTTTCCAAAAGAGGTGAGGGAGACATGCTCGGGACGGGGCATATCACACTCTCTCTCTCTCTCCCCTTCAGCCGCCATCCTTTGCTCTCTCCGCAACCATAAGTGCTCAACACTTCCTTGCAACTGCTAGTCACCTCCTTCCAACTGTTTCAGCATGCCACCTCTGTTTGTGTATATCATGCTGTACCATCGTTCATTTCTGACCCACAGCTCGTTTATTCGAACATGCAGACACTTTCAGAATCTCCTGCTCTTTTCCATTCGGAGTGAAGGCTTACTGCAGCATTGGCTCTGGTTCTGTGCAGGCGCTTATATTCGGGACCTCTTTTCTCATGTTGGGAGGCTTATTTGAGTAGACATTTGTTTACAGCACCTGTGTCTGTGTGTGAATGCAACATGTTGTTGAATTCTGCTTCACGCAGAATCAATTGGTTTTAAAATTCACAAGTTAAATCCTGAAAAACAGGGTGTGTTGTTCTGAATCTCTGACTGATTTGCTTTTTTTTCCCCCAACACTGCGTTTTATTAAACGTCTCACCAGTTTACAATTTCTAAGTCAAGCACTAAGAGGAGCTGTGGTTCTGCTTTCGACTTTCCCCACACTGTAGGACCACAGAGTGTTTCCTGTTAAAAATGTGTTTCCTGTTCAACGTGTCATGCAAAAGTTTGTGCACCCTGATCACATTAATTTAATAACTCAACGTTAGGTAGAAAGGATAATCTTTGGTTAACTTTATTTGAATGCAGGTGATAGTTTACTAAATGTAGGATATTGAGAGGAAAAAAACCAACATTAAAATCCAAAATGATTTTTGTATACCCAGTATCTTAAACTCAGCCAAATATTAAAAAATACATATATACACACACATACAGTATCATACTCAGTAGGGCTCAGTAGCTCAGTGGTTAGGGTGTTGGGCAACCAATCTGAAGGTTGGGGGTTCAAATCCCAGGTCCACTGAAGTTACCGATGTGGGTCCTTAAGAAAGACCCTTAACCCTCATTGCTCCAGGGATGCTGTGGATGAACCCTGTGCTCACCTTGTAAGTTGCTTTGGATAAAATGACCAAATGTAAATGTAGTATCAGTCAAAATTTGGACAAACCCCTATTCTGCTCCACTAATTGTCCATGTTCTCAGTGTTCTAGTAAAGATGTTCTTGTAAAGATGGACTTTGTAGTTCTACAATTCCAGACTGTAGTCCATCTGTTTGTGTTCTACAGTACATACTGTGTACATCCCATTCATTCTATTCTCTAATGGTCAGGACTCCAATAGTACCACCACAGAGCGAGTGATGGTCCTGAGCAATAGAGAACAGAGAACCAACAGGGGACTAACCAAAACAAGAACACCGATGGACTACAGTCTGTAATTGTAAAACTAAAAGTTCATCAATATGGTAAGTGGAGGAAACGGATAATGAAGCACGAAGGGGGCGTGTCCAAACTTTGAACTGGTACTGTTAATGAGAAATGTAAATGAATGTGGATGTGATGGGTCCTGATCATTTGTAACATCCTGTTCTAATTCTACCTTCCACAATTAAAAAAAACACGCTGTATTTAATCTAAGAGCGATCGTCTTCAACACTAAAAGCCTTGTTCCTCATTTCTGCAAACCTCAGAAATCCGCCTTTAATGTAATTACCGCACTTTAAATGCTTATTGTAATGAACATAATAACCATTACCACCATCCCCATAAACAACCTTAACATCCAAACCTCACAGCTTTCTCGTGTATATTTAACAGATAATGACATTTTCATCGCCACTGGATTCCATAAAGTAGGTTTACACTTATCATTTGTCTACAGCATTAATATTTCACCCAGCACTGGTTCACTCATGAAATATAGATTTATTCTGTGCTTTAAAGCCTCTTTTTGAGACGAAGTAATATTTGGATGTGATCGATGTCCCTCGTAATGTTGCTTTTGTTATTCAACTCCTTATTCCTCACCGAGCCAATGACAGATCTCATGTATTCCACGCTGCCTAATGTGCATCCATAATTGATATTTGCTGAGGGTCCTTCGAGCGGGGGTGGGGGTGAGGGGGGTGGAACAGCATTGGAATGCACATTCTGATGATCCACACGGGGTCAGAAAGTAAAGTGGGCCCATTTGAATTAATCATTACCGTCATCAGATTCATTCATTGTCCACAAGTTTTCGAAGTCTAATTGGAACTGATGCTGTGAATATCAATCTGATTCTGTAGGATTATTGATTATAACAGAAAATCTTAACGATTAACTGGAATTGTTAACCCTTTAGTTGAGTCAATTGCACTACGGACGGCACGGTGGTTTAGTGGTCAGCACATTCGCGGTTCCGTGATTCCCGGTTCAAATCCCCATCTGAGTGGAGTTTTCATGTATTTCCCCATGTCCGTGTGGGTTTCCTCTGGGGTCTCCGTTTTCTTCCCACAGTCCAAATACATGAATCAAGGTAAATTGAATGCTTCAAATTGCCCCATATTGAGTGTGTTTATGTGTGCTGTGTGCCCTGTGATGGAATGGTACCCTGTCCTGAGTATATCCTGAGAGGGAGGTAATGGATACATGGATAATTGCACTACAGGGATTAATAGAAATGTCTGTATAATGAGGATGGTATTGTGGAAAATACATGCAATACTCAGCCCATCCACATGAGACAGAAAACCATAGGAGACAAACAAATATTCATTCATCCAAGGGGAGAACGTTTGGGGTGCTGGGTGAAGACACCCAGGACAGGGCGCCAATCCATCCCGGGGCACACACACACACACACACACACACACACACACACACACTCACTCATACAAACACAGACATTATATAGTTGCTCTACTTCTGGTGTAGTGATATGTGACTACATTACTGAACTAATAATACAGTATAATGTTCTGAATTCTAATTGCTTGATAGATGAATCTGCTCTTGGCAAATGTAAAATTAGAAGAGTTTGCATGATTAAATAATTTATTCTGTTCCTTACTGCTGCATCACATTGTGTCATTTACTATTAAAACACATCTCTCTAAGCCGATATCCAAAAAATTGGTCAGCTGCGGCACGTCTGGATTCTCTGCATCCAGGAGTTTGAACAACATGCAGCTAAATACTGTTAGTCAGATGCTTGGCTAGGCTAAAACCAGGGGCTGGCGGCAGCAGCGTCCTCTCGGTCACTAAAAACAAAAGATCGTGATCGTCTCCGGGTCATGACGGGAAGCGTTTTCGTATTCGTCAGACCCAAGTAGATGCTGGAGTTGAGAAAGCGTGGGTAGCAGTCTTTTTTCATCAGAGTGTAAATCTTGTCCTGTGCTGCATCAAAACATGTCTGGGTGGGCTGTGCGATGTTCTGCTGGATGGCCTGCTTGGTTGAGTGGTCAATATTAATCTGAAAAATAAAAAGCGATACACGGATGTTTATAGAGGAACGGATTGGTACTGAACCCAAGTGATCAAAGTGCATATTAAATATGTATATAAAGTGCTTAAAATTATATTTAAAATGACTTAAATTCTGGAATAATGATGGCACGTAGCAATGCTCATTTCTAACATACACCCCGCCAACAGTCTATTTCACAGCTTCCGTCTGCGTCATTTAAAGCAATGCTGCTTGGGAATATATCTATATATCTACCCCGATGGGCGTGGCCATCTCAAACTCAGGTGTGTTCAGGTACATTTCTTGTATATTGCTGTCTCAGCTGTAAATAAAAGTTATCTTGGCAGTAAATTGTTAATGTTTTCCAGATTCCCAAATTCAACTTAAATCGAGATTGTAAGCAAGGCCCATTTGTCCATCAGTGTCTGACCTCACAAATGCTTTTCAGGATGAATAGGCCACAGACATGCTTTAAATGATTTCACTGATGAGTGGAAGGTGTTGCTTCTGCAGGTTTAATGTGTCAGAGTCTCAGTACTTTGGTTCATATACTGTATGACATCATGAACGCTCATGAGATGAGCAAGTTAACTTGCTATATACTTTGTAGATGTGGTAGCTCAGTGGTTAGTGTGTCGATCAATTTGAAGGTTGGAGGTTCAAATGGCAAGGCCACTGAAGTAACCTTCAGCAAGACCCTTAGCCCTCATTGCTCTGGGGGTGGCGATCATGACAGCCCCCGTGTTTTGGCCTATAAACATCAAGTTGCGATGCAATATGTTGGCATTCACATCATTAGTTCTGTGAACAATGGTAAAAACGAGCTTCTGAACACCTACACGTATATTCTTTAGCAAACGTTTCGTGTCTTGGTTGAGCTCAGACTTGTGCTTGCACAATTTCTCAAGCTAGACGAGTGTGGGTGGCTTAGAGGGGGTTAGCGAGCCCAGCTGTGAAATGCTCGCAGGAAAACCACACGGTCACATCTCTAACATGGTCATGTGGCCATGCAGAGCAGCCGTTTTTTTTTTTTTTTTTTTTTCGTTGAGGGCTTTTCTTGCTGTCATGCAGTTGCAAAGTCTTTCCTTTGGCACCACATATTCAGTTGCCCCACAAAACAGTTTGAGTCAGTGGGGTAGACTTTGGGGGTAGACTTTTTAGAAGGACTTATATTAATATATAGACTACTCAGTAGCGATGTGAAAAGTGGTCTGACTCTTCAGATGTACTGATCAGGATGCTCATGGCAGTGAGATGTTTTTGTGAAATCTTAACTCTGACTTTCTTAAGATTCTTAACAGGAACAACCACCAATCTCAGAAACGGCAGGCATTCGGATTATACTTTCATAAAAAATGAAGGGCAATGAAGATGCCTATAATACACTGCTGTTTATTTATAACTGGTTTACAGAGTAGAACTTGCCATACTTGCAGAAACATGCAATAAATTGTATTATTTTCATACAAACCCTTATAAAAAAGAGACAGAGTCTCTCAGAGTAAAGCAGATGATCATTAAAATTAGTATTAGGTATCATTTGGGTGGTGGATTGTTTATTGTCAGTTCTGCAGTGACACTTATGTGGTGATTGGGTTTTAGTGCAGCAGTGCTGCTGTAGTTTCATATCTCCACCTTAGTGACACTGCTGGGATCTGACCATTAGAACATAGTAAAGAGGATGTATATGTACTGTTGAACACAAACAGATGGACTACAGTCTGGAATTGTAGAACTAGATGAACTAAAGTCCATCTTTACTGTAAGTGGAACTGTGAACATGGACAACAAGTGGAGTAAAATAGGGGCGTGTCCAGATTTTTGACTGGTATTGTATATTTAGCGGCAGCTTAAATTATAATTTGGTTAAGTGGTGAGCTTTTCCAGTAAGTGATGAGAGAGTACTAACTCTTTAAATAGCCCTACCTCTTTCGGTGAGTCTGCTTCGATGAACACGGCATACATTTGCTTGGCCTTGGACTGCAGCTCATCGGCGGACGTGGTCTTGAAATCCTCACATGCCAACCAGAACTCTATGTTCTCCTCGCTGAACTCCGTGCGCAGGAATTGTGTGAAGGTCTGTACGCCTTCTAAACCCAAAGTTAATATGATAGAACAACATGAATCAAACTAATGAGAACAGTTTGTGGAAATGTGGGTGTAATATATATATATATATATATATATATATATATATATATATATATATATATATATATATATATATATATTTATAGAATAGATTTTAAGGTGGTGTAACCGATCTATAAATATCTTAATAGTGTAGGACCGGCATATTTATCAGATCTGTTACAGAGGTATGAGGCATCATAGCTCTCAGATCTTTAGGGACTAATCAATTAGTCCTGCCTCAGGTGAAAATTAAAGATGGAGATACAGCATTTAAATACTATGGAACCAGCTGAGCAAGGACATTAGAAAATCCCTGACTTTAAACACCAAAGATCATTTTAATTATCTTTACTTTTACTTTTTAATGTATTTTTATTGCACTATTATAAGTGTTTTAAATGACTTTGACTCTTTCACCACATTGTATGAAAGGTGCTCTATAAATGAACTTGCCGTGTACGTGTTAGAACGTTAACCAAGCTATGTCACAGTCAGTACAGTGAAATACATAACACTTTTCAACACTGATGACCAATAATTTGAAAATAAAGGTGACTTAGTAAAACTTAATCCCAAGGTTTTAAGAATTTTTTTACCTCACACAAAAATAGTGTTAGTTATTTTTCCCCTCAGAGTCTTGCAGTTTAATGCTGACATCTTCATTTACCAATGTTCATTTTGACCTCTGTCCTATTTAAACTGATGACTGTGAATGAAAGTAATTTGCGATGCTCACGAGTCGTGCGATTGGCTGACACAGCTATGTCAGATCAAATTCATTTATTTATATAGAGCTTCTTACAACGGGACATTGTCACAAAGCAGCTTCACAGTGTTAAAACCTAAACCCACAAAGAGCAAGCAGAAGCAACAGTGTTAAGTTGGTGAGGTGAGGTCAGAGGCTCAGTGGGGGGGGGGACTCATCCTCCCTGAGTGAGAGTGGCAGTGGGAGGGGGGGGGGTGCTACATTGACCCACAATTACCAGTGGGTGACTGTATGCTGTCTCATCAAAGGTGTGTGGAAGCTTTGACGACTGTTTCCTTCACAAAAAAAACCCTAACCAACAACCAACCCTGTGTTAACACTGCAAGAGTGTCCTGATCAGTGTAATCTGTTAACAAAACATCGAACAAACATTGCTGAAACACACAGTGGCTTAGTGGTTAGCACATTTGCCCGAAATATTCTCCCCTGGATGTACATGGGGAACCCCTGCCCTGCCATCCCAGTACAGGATTAAGTGGAAGATGATGATGGATGCTGAAATTTTAGTGATTCTCAGTTTTGGGACTCTGACAGATGATTTAAAATGGTTTCTTCTGTATCGTTCTAGAGCAAGTGTTTTTATCTCTGTGGGTGTGAGTCCTTTCAGTTTAGAAGTGATTCCTTTAGTTGGTTGTGCCATAACCCCTTCCACAGTCAGTGTGTCCTTACTTTTACACTCTTGCAAAAGTGCCTGTGTGTACACAGTTAAATATAGTGCTTTATATGTAGCGCTGATCCTAAACATTAAATGTTTCTTCTTTTCTTACCTGGATTCGCCAACAACTGTTCAAAGGAGATGTTCCATCTCAGTGCGACCTCAGGTGCAATGCTGCAAGTCACACAGACGATTTAAACTTCTTTAGTTATCCTAAAGAAATGTTCCCCTTCGCTGCATTGTACAGACATACATTTTATATACCACTCATTTAAAAGCACTTACTGTTTCACTTTGGACGGTGGCTGTTTCTCCGGGCTCACGTTTTCATGTGATCCAGATCTGGTCACCAGAAGACTAAGTCGAGTCTTTTTGTCCTTCTCCTTGTCCTTATTTCTGCATAAAGATTAAAACAATGTATTAACTTAAAATACATACAGTTGTAAATACATATGTTCCACTATGAATAGTCAATTAAAAGACAATCTAGTGATCTTTAGCAAGCCGTCAACAGCACATCGCCCACACACACTGTGAGAAGTGAGCACACGTGCCCGGAGTGGGGGGCAGTCCTTTATACGGCGCCCAGGGAGCAATTGGGGTTAGGTGCCTTACCCAAGGGCACTTGAGCCATAGCACTTGGTGAGACCGGGAATCAAAACCAGGGACCTTTAGGTCACGTGGCTGGTTCTTTAACCAAAAGTCATTGACTTAATGATTCATGGGTGTGTTTTGGGCGTAATGTGTAACAAACTATCAGGGCGTCACTTGCAGTTCCATGTGGTGCTTTGACTTGAGCAGTGGGCAGATTGCTTTTTGAGCGGTGCAGCTACCCGGCCTGCTCAATGAGGTTCTCCATTTGAGTGTGAATAGAGAACCCACAGTATAGTGTAGACTATGGATCTGCATTCTCTACAAATGCAGTCTACAAATGGTGTTCAGTGGCGCTGGACACGTGGCGCTGTGTGAGTGAGTGTGTGCCCAGTGACGGAATGACGCCCTGTCCTTGGTGTTTCAGCTCTGCAGCCGAGACGTTCTCTCCTGGATGGGCGTGGAGAACCTCTCCAAGTCCCTAGTAGTCCCTAGTACACTGTAGATCTGCCCGGTTTGTAGTGCTGGGTCTGAAATGGAACTGCTTGCTGTCTGAAAACAGTGTTTGTGATTATTTTTATAACTATTTTATGCTGAACGTTATCATCAGTTAAGTAAAACAATATAATGACTATATAATGAAAGAAGCAATACATTGTAAAGCTTACATTATCCTATAATGCATTTTAGATGATGATTAAAATGTCACTTTCAGTCAACACAACGCTACTTATAGAGGGAAGATTCTAGATAAAATTTGAGGAAGTATATAATTCAGTTCTGAGCACTTTCTTTGTAGTTCCTTCTTCAAAATTACTTACAAAAGCCATCAGAAGTGAACCACAGTGTTATTTCACGTCTATTCTGGCCTCCGTGGGTTATTATCATCTATCTGCCTTGTGCTTACACACCATCAAATTCATATCAAATTCTTATTAATCATTGCATTGAAACTAATCTGCCAATAGGGAACTAATCGTTTTATTGCCTGTTCAGTTATTTAGTACGTTTTAGGGAGTATTGAGAAGCTTAAAATTACAAGCATGATTTATAACGTCTTGTAATTTGTCCAATAAGTTAAAGCAAAGGTTCGCAGATCTCACAAACGGGAGAACAATGCTGTCACCATGAAACCAGTTACATTTTTTTAAACGAATGTTTCAGTTCAAACCATGGCCACAGTATTAGAAGCGCTCTCTCTCTCTCTCACACATACACACACACACACACACACACACACACACACACACCTAATTAGGCAATCATCCAATAAACAGATATTAAATGGCTTTACATCAAATCTTTTAATAGGAATGAAGGTAATTATGTATCATGATATTATATATATATGTATATATAGAGAAAGAGACTTTATTTATTCAGTACAAACTTCTTGGGCTTGTGTTGGTTGATGACAGCATTTTAGGATCTACTGAAATTGGGACTTTATGCAGATAAAGCAGTAAAGAAAAGGTTAATAAACCACACGTTCCAAACCTTTTGGCTACAATGGCCAACGAAACAACCTGAGTTATTTTGTGCTATTTCAAGGACAAGACAGCTGCCTTGGAAACCTTCTTATTAAACCTGCTTATTAATCTCATATTTACTGACAATTTAAACTTTTTGGCAATATGCAGAGTTCTCTATCCTGCCATGTCATCTGTTAATATAATGTAAAGTGATGGGGAAAGAGAGGATTTTTGCACACCAGGGCTTCTGTCTAACAGTAAAACAGCATTTCCATGCAATACGCACTCATGTCAACCTCAGATATGTTAGTTCACCTGCACAAAACCATAACAAAACATCTGCAGCAAATGCGGGATGCTATCAGATGAACAATATGCAGAATGTATTTCTGAAATAAAACTGAGGTCGAAAGTCACCATTTAAATTCTTTACTCACTCTAAATTACTGCAAATATCTTGAGTCAAGTCTATTACCTACAGTTGTGTAACCCTAATGATGCTTTACATCATGTTTTCCATTCTGTCCACTGTCGTAGACAATGCAGCCAATCGGTGAATCAGTTTCCATAAAGTGCTACAGAACACCGTTGCAGTCTTAAACATTGCAGTTCGAGCCGATATTTTGTACGTAAAACGTTGTTTTGTACAGATCAGATTCAGTCATTGAGTCATCCCATGACTTCCCAGTCTACTGTGGCATTGCAGCTGTGAAGAAATAGTTGTTTTGTCTTCCACTTGGTCTTGTTTAAAGCAAATAAAGCTTCTCTGAACAACCAAACCTTCATAAATTAATATCTACTTAGTTACTGCTTCCTTTCAAGTCAGCTGCAAACTTACATTAGAGTCTGATTTCGTTAAAATAAAGAAAAAACCTACCCGGAGGTGCTGTCTTTCATTCTGGTGACACGCCACACTGTCTCACCGAGCATTTTAAAAGACACTTCCTCCTTGGGTGCAAAGAAACTAAATTGAGGAAACAACAAGACAAAGATCCCCATGCCTATCCCTCGCTCTCTCATGGGTGTTTTTTTTAAAACCTCCAAACAACATAATCCTCAAGAACCGAGCATGTTATTAATCAAGTTTCCCATACCTGTCATGGCATCTTCCTGCAGGAGGGAAGTACCACTGGTGTTACGGTATTAAGACCTGAAGGAGATCTTTAGTTCGGAAAAGAGTAAAGTGCTTAAGTGTCTTTCAGTGTGAGTACTCTCTGATGCGTAACCATCCAGCCATCCATTATTTTCCACTTAATCCTATACTAGGGTTTGAGTGTGTATGTGTGTGTGTGTGTGGGGGGGGGGTGCTCATCCAGAGGAGAATGTTTCGGTCACTGGGCAGAAACACCAGGACAGGGTGCCAATCTATTGCTGGGCACACTCACACACACATTCAAACACACTATATAGGGGCAATTTAAATAGAGGCAATTTTTTAAGCAGCTAATGTACCTTGAATCCTTGTTGTTGGACTGTGGGAGAAAATTGGAGAACCCTCACGGATACGAGGAGAACGTGAACCTTTGATGACTGAAGTCATGACTATGTTCTGGAGGAGCTAAATAATAGTAATAATTTAATGTTGACGTCGTGAACCTCCCCTGTGGAAGAGATTATGTGAATCAGGGTCAGAGTTGGATGAAAAAAGTGGTCATGAACCATGTGATAATTTAGAGACTGCAACTGCAGTGATGTACCAGAGCTTAGTGATGAAGAGAAAGCTATTAGGCAAAGCTCTGCATTTACCAAACTATTTACATTTGAACCTTAATCTATGGTCATAAAATTTGGTTAATGAGTAAAGAGAGGAGATACAATTGGCCCAAACAACCTGGCTCTCTCTGAGACCTGAACTGTGTGAGTTTAAAAAGAGAAATATAGTGATCTGGTCCATTCAGCTAGCTCGCTTTTTGTTATACAGTAGAACCTCGTTTTTTCATTGACTTTGGATATCACTGAAAAATCACGTCTCTGTTTTTGCCAATTGCTTCGGATTTAATCGGCGTGCTCATGTGATGGGCAGAAATCCCATCGTCCTCGTTAAATAACACTTGACTCCATGATGGAACCAAAAACATAGCCCATAAAAGCAAAAGAGCAGAAACACAACTGAGTTGAAGAAGGAAAAAAATCTCATATTAAAAAGATGAGAGTGGCATTAAAATGACTGAAATTGGCCACATGAATGGAAATTTGCTGTCCTTGTGGTCAAAAAGGTTGCAACAAAGAAGCTAATGTAGCAAAAACATTAAATACAAGATCAATGACAACTGAGGCCCCTATTTTCATTTAAATCAATGTAAATCCAATTAATTTGTTCTAGAGACTCCAAAATCCAATAAACCCATTTTTATGGAGAATGAACATTGTGTTTCATAGTGAAACTTTTTTTGGTTCCATGATGGAACTTCACTTTTACTTAGCAATGGAAAGATTTACGGAGGACAGTGAGATTGGCGCACGTCACGTGAGCATGCAGATTAAATCTAAAGCAACCAGCGAAAACACAGATATCATTTTCACGGAAAAAATAAATCGATGAACACTGAATCCGGTGATTCAACGACAACAGAGGTTCCACTGTACAGCTCTAAATCTGAGTTATCGATCTGTACGACGCAGACTTGGCGTTTTGTGTTTCGTTGCACAGTCTGAAAACATGTTACCCACTATGTAGCTAGAGCATTCCGCATGGGCCCTCGGTGTGATTGTGTACGTGTCGTCTGTATGTCTGCACTGAGATGGACCGCTGAATCTGGCTGTTATGATGCTGAAGATAAATCTAAGAGGCTTGGCATCACATAGGATCAGAATGTTGTTATTGCACTACAGACTGTACAATCAGTAGCATTTGGTTGACTTCTCTGTCTGAGAGCTGTGCTCACGGCTAGTTCCTCAATCGAAGCGAGTGGATGTCAAAACCTACATGCAATAGTATTTATTTCATCTCGTTTAAAGAAGACAGAGATAAAAACCTTGTGTTTTCCTGAAGCCTTACATCAGGAACCTCTATTGTTAATTACATAACATCAAATCTTCATTTAGCCAGTTATCATTGGCTAAAGCAGTTAGATGTAGATAAGCAGTTAGATAAGCATTACATATATATATATATTCTTATGAGGAGTCCAGACGGAAAAAAAAGAGGAAATGTGACACGGACAGAAATTGAAATTGAAATGTACTGATGCTAAAGCTCCACTTCCTGTAAAGGTAATTTGCAGACCTTGGTGTGTATCCCCTAATGCCTCTCGGTGGTCGATTTGCATTCTCACGACCCTGTGGTTGCCCCTTTGGTGGAGTCTCTGGGACCGCTGTGACATTGTTGCAAGGACGCTGTGCGCTAATCCCCCAAATTGACTTTTCATTTGCTCAGTCAATCATCATGATGGAAGAAATACACGCTCACCGCTCGCAGAATGTGCACATCTGATTATTACAAAGGTTTAAGCTGCAAACTTCTGAGGTGTTTTGTATTTTGTGGCCTCGGAGTCGCAGAGTTGCAAAAGAGTGCTACATGGATTAGAATGAATGCCAAACATCACCCCATTTTATTACCAGGCATTTAAAGTTGTTTTAAGGTTTACAATACCAATGGATCGGACATTCTGCACAGGATCAGTGACATTACAACAAAAACCTCACAGAACAGTCATACCATATAGACGGACTTTGTAGTTTTACAATTACAGTCTGTAGTCCATCTGTTTTTTTGTTGTTGTTAGTCCCCTTTTGGTTCTTTCTGTTGGTCAGGACCATCACAGAATAGGTATCATTTGGGTGGGCGATTGTTTATTCTTTATTGAGTGCAGACACTGTTGGGATAGGAATAATGCACCAACCATATAATACCTGCTCTGAGGTGGTACTATTGGGGTCTTGACCATTAGAATAGCGTATGTACTGTAGAACACAAACAGATGGACTACAGTCTGGAATTGTAGAACTACAAAGTCCATCTTAACAGTAAGTGGAACTGAGAACATGGACAATAAGTGGAGCAAAAAAGGGGGGGTGGTTTAACTGGTACTGTATATTATGAGCAAATAATTCTTAAATTCAACTTAACAGCCCAATCAAACAGAACCATAGATTGGATTTTAAAAATAAATAATCTAAACTGAAGCTTATTAACTGAAGTGACGCCACAACCTCACTGACGCCCTCTGGTGCTTTGTTTAACTTTTAACCACAGCCACCCACATGCAAATAGACCAAGCAATTTCATTTTGAAAAGCAAATTTATTATTTATTAAAGCTCTTTCTAGAGCTCTCGTTTCGCGTGCAAGAATTCTGACAAAGAAACAAGCCCCAAAGTTGTCAGTTGTTCTTAAAAATTCTCACGAATGTCTCTTTATGTGGTTACATAACAGTTCCTCTCTGATGCCACTGCTGCTGTTGCTGGCCCTAAGAACACCTAACCTTAAATTACACCTTCTGCTGCTTCCTAAAATAACTAACCCCAATGGTTAATCTCACTTCAACATTATCAGACCTGATGTTTCCGTTAGCTTTATTTACCTGCAGAACCTTCCATCATCAGCTCACCTGCACGGGGAGAATGACTTTATATCCAGAACATTAAAAAAGCAGCTGCTTTAACATAACAGATTATAAAATGATGTTATAAAACTCATACTAATAAATACTAATTCCTAACATTGTTTAATGTTATGGATAAATTCAAAAGCTTTTAATTACATTACATATATAGTATAAAGTAAAATAATATAGTATATAGTATATAGTAAAATAAGCTCTGCGTCTTTTTAAAATAAAAACCATACTGTACCTGAGATGATGGAAACATGGAAACCAATGTGGATTGCGCATATTTTAAAGAACAGTCTGTGAATAGTAAGACTGGGATTGGTTTCCTTTCTAAATCATAAACACGGTGGGCAAGCCATTAATTCACTTGCTAGCCCACTGGGCAAATGAATGCCCCATTGGGCAAATGACAGCGCTGACTGATCACTGGTATGAAACATAATTCGTCTTTTTTTTTTTTTTTTTTTTTTATATAGAACTCCAAAAAAAAGTCTGTTACAAGTTATCATGAGCAAAACCAACATACAGCTGAAGTGTAGTTTATATATAAATATATATACACACGATGTTATTTCACAGATGCTTTCGTCCAAAGCCACTTAAAATTACATTTTAACTATGTCAACTATGATACGATGGCCCACACTGGCAACCACCCCATCAGCCCCACACCGTAACCACGGCACAATGTTATTGCGTCCTTGAAAGTAATTATCTCCGGAGTACTGACAAGTACATCTCTTATCTCATTATATTCCACTTAATCTTATACTAGAGACTAGGACTGCGGGGTGTGTTCCCCATGCCCATCCGGGGAAACATTTTTGGGCAGTGGGCTTATACACCCAGGCCAGGGTGCCAATCCATCACTGGACACCCACATGAACCTCACACCCTATTTAGGAAAAGTGTAGATAGTAGCAATTTAGAGCAGCTAATTCACCTTAAATCCATGTTTTTGGACTGTGGGAAGAAAATGGGGAACCCGGAGAAAAAGCATGCAGACACAGAGAGAACATTGAAACCTGGATCTCCAGCATGTAGACACCTCTTTTACATGTAAAATTATACACGTTTATTTTTTCACATTATACTATATAAGCTATAATATCACAAAATGATACTTTGTAAACTGCAGGTTCAGACTTGTGTGCTACTTTTGATGTTACTGGTATGAAACGCCCTGCCACACGTTCTAAATATTTTGTTGTCATGGAATCAGCTGGGCGGCACGGTGGTTTAGTGGTTAGCACGTTCGCCTCTCAGCACTAGGGATTCCCGGTTCTAATCCCCATCTGGGTGAAGTTTCCATGTTCTCCCCGTGTCCGTGTGGGTTTCCACCGGGTTCTCCGGTTTCCTCCCACAGTCCAAAAACATGGATCAAGTCAATTGAGTTCTACAAATTGCCCCATATAGAGTGTGTCTGTGTGAGTGAGTGTGTGCCCAGTGATGGATTGGCGCCCTGTCCTGGGTGTATCTGCCCAGCGCCCGAAACGTTCTCCCCTGGATGGGCATGGGGAACCCCACCGCGACCCTAATAGAGGATAAAAAGCGGAAGATAATGGATGAATGAATGAATGGAATCAGCTGGGTTCATGCGCCAGCGTATCTCTTTATATAAAGACTCAAATAAAAGCCGTTTCGTTCCTCTTTCTATCTCTGCACTCACAGAATTGATGCTTTCCTGATGACCTTTACTTAAAGGTCGTTCTCTGATCTTATTCTGATCGATGACTAAGGAAATATAATCTCTGTGTTAACTTATTTATCCAGAGTAATTGATGGGAATGGATTTTTTTTGACCCGTCATCTCCTTTCTCTCACGGGACTTATTCATTTTAAATCGGTTCACTACCCCAAACGATTAAAACACAAACCCGAGATTAAAAAAGACTTTTATTGCAGGAATTGTGACTGTAGATCTTGTACACAATATCTGAGTTTAATTCTCAATTCTGCCTCCTACTGTCCACGTGCCACAGCTGCACAGTTAGGCTGCATTAATTCCTTTGGCTTCTTTATTTCTATATTCTATATAGACCCAGTAGGACGATTTCAAATGAACTGTTGTGTGGAGGGAACCTTCAGGCACGTGTGCAAGCAACGGATCTAAATGAAATCAGGCCATTAAGCATCCAGCTGCATTTTAATTACAGCTGTGAATCATTTTTCTCCTCCAAAGTCCTTCTCTTCCAGCACGAGTCCATTCATCCTGCGCATGCTGCTTGTTTTGATCGATGGTGCGGCATTTTTGATGAATCTGTATTATAAATTCATGACAGTCCTGATAGAATGAGGGGAGACACGGCTGGTGGATACTTTCGGCTGAAGCGATACAGTGCTTGGTATCGATTGAACTCCAGGGAAAGGACACTTTGTTCATCAGAAATTTAAAAGCACATCGGCTGCTGCTGCTGCTGCTGCTGCTGTTGCTGTTTGTTATTATTGTGATTCCTTTAAATTAAATTTTTTTCCAAAATTTGCTTTTTTAAGTGATACACAAGTCCCTGGAGTGGTGGGAAGCTTAGGGAGCAATTGGGGTTAGGTGCCTTGCCCAAGGGCACTTCAGCAATAGGAGGAAACAGGAATCCAACTGGTCACCTTCAGGTTGCAAGGTTGGTTCCTTAACTACAAGCCTGCAACTGCCCTACATTTCAATGGCCAAATGCACTGTGGCCAAAATAATGTGGACATCTTTTCATAAAGAAGTGATAAGAACTGATGTTCGCCTCTCAGCACTAGGGATTCCCGGTTCGAATCCCCATCTCGGTGTAGTTTCCATGTTCTCCCTGTGTCCGTGTGGATTTCCACTGGGTTCTCCGGTTTCCTCCCACAGTCCAAAAACATGGATCAAGTCAATTGAGTTCTCCAAATCGCCCCATATAGAGTGTGTATGTGTCTGTGTGAGTGAGTGTGTGCCCAGCGAAGGATTGGCGCCCTGTCCTGGGTGTATCTGCCCAGTGCCCGAAATGTTCTCCCCTGGATGGGCATGGGGAACCCCACCGCGACCCTAATATAGGATAAAAGCGGAAGATAATGAATGAATGAAATAAGAACTGTACTGCCTACTGTACTTCCACACAGAGGAATTTGTCCTTTAACCCATCCATGCAGTCAAACACACACACACACACACACACACACACACACACACACACACACACACACACACTCTCTGAGTGAAGTGATCACACCTGCCCAATTGGGAGGAGCAATTGGGGTTAGTTGCCTTGCCAAAGGGCGCTTCAGCTATAGAACTTGGTGCGACCACTAATTCAACCGGGGAGCTTCAGGTCGTTATGCTGGTTCTTTAACCACAAGTTAAAAAGCAGTAGGTATGATTTAGTTGTAGATTTAGTTGTCGTGTTAAACAGTTTAGGGGAGATTTTTCAAAACTCTCGAACACAATCTATTGAACCGTAGTTGTCGAGCTCGACAGCGTAACTTAAGACGAGTGAGACAGCAAAGTTGTGTTTGTGCCACGTTGAGTGATGTGCATGCGAAGAGTGTGCGACATTTCGCCTTATCTCAGGTCGGCTAAAACATTCCCGAACCCCAGCGGTAATCAGACGCAGCTGCCAATAGTGATGGATTCTTCCATGCGAGAGGCCCCTGAGCCAGACCTCCTTACTGAACAAGCACACCTAGATCAATGCATATTTTCTTCTGAAAACACCTCTCCATCCCCTGACGCGTCATTTCAGCACAATCTGCTGTTTTCGTGATTCGGCTCGGAGTCAGATCAACAAAAGCAATTTTTCCCCTCAGTCTCACAGTGGCCTCACTGTTCTGAAACGACAATATGAACCCTGCAGTAAATTAAAAGGATGTTTTTTTTTTCCCCCTTCTGTATGAAATGCTTCATTTTCGTAAGGCTGTCATTTACTCAACCGATCCAAACAAATGTTCTTTCTGGATTCACATGTAACCTTCTGTGTAAACAATGCCATTAAAATTTGATTAGGCCATTTCCCATATCAGTCAATGCCGTGCTGCTCGGAGACAGATTCGTCTTGTGTGTTATGGGAAGACACTTGGCATGATAATACCTAAAAAAAAAAAAAACAAACTCAGAAAAACAGCCGTTTACTGTTGGTCATGGATCATTTTCTGTTCTGATGAGATGTTGGGCAACAAAACAAATACATATCTTGTAGAGGACATCATTTCTGAGTAGGTAAGACTTTTATTTGTAGAATATCATATTTTTGCTGCATCCTGCAAACTATTTAAGAACTATAAAGTCAGTCTGAGGTCGATCTGATATGATAAAATGTGCTTTAAAATTAAAATAGCAATTAGAAGTTAACATACCTCATCCATCATATTCTGCTTAATCCTCTACTAGTGTTGGGTGGTGGTTGGAGGGGGCAAATTCAGTGGTGAATGTATTAGGTGCTCGGCAGATACAACCAAGACAGAAAAAAAGCAAGGGTTCCAAATAGTTTTTTCATTGGATATGTATTACTGTGTTTACCAAACCAGTATCATCTCCCTGTGTTGCACTTCCACATGCAGCCTGCGCAGAACCTGTGAGATCAGCACTGCTCTTAACCATCTTGACATTTTTCTTTGCTAATGAGTGCAGGGCTCCGAGCAGAACAATAAAGTGCAGGGTGCCAAAGGCCAGTTCTTTTGTCTTAGAGACATTAATCTGTGGGTAATTATCTGCACCTTATTTATGGAACGTAGGACATTAAGGAGCGGTGCTTCTAAACAGATACAGAGTCCAAGCCCATCACCCACTCTACATCTGTTCTCTCACTCCACCCCAGGGGTCGATTGTTTCTTCCTTCTGCAGAAAAGCCATTTTAGCCTTTAGAGGGAATTTTAACACTTACCTGCTTCAATCTGTAGCATCCACTGAGGGATAGAGGGACTTCCAAATGAATGCAGGGGGTGATGGAGATATCTGTTCTGTGGATGCAGTGGATGTTTTATAACCTCTTTGGATTCTTTTTCTGGGGTTGCAGAGCTGCTTGTTTTTCAGGGAGTCGATTTCCTTCAGGAGGGAGATACACCCAGGACAGGGCTCTGATCTATTGCTGGGCACATAGACACACGCTATTTAGGGGCAATTTCAAGCATCTAATTTCGATTTAAACCTGAATCCCCAGCGCTGAAAGGCGAACATGCTAAACTCTATGCCACCATGAAAGGGATCAATTAATAAAAAAATACAAAGGTTGGAGGAAGCAATTAGGGTAAAAACGAATGAATATTTCGTCCTTTTTAATCTGTACACAGATGAAGACGCTTTACTCTTTTGAAATGTATCTGTAATTAGTCATGTCCAATCCCCATGTGTCAGCACTCCCATTACTGCCCCCGTTGATCTCAAAGTGGAGCTGACACATGAATATCCCTGAATACCACTTTGCCAGCAGTTCATTTTTTCTCTCCTCTGTATATTTAGTCATGTCTAATTCCAACCCATCAGACATCGTTTCTCTATCAAGTGTCATTTCCAACCAGAGAGTGCTGCCTCCTGGTCATTTGAACCCCGGGCAAGCCACACATAGGTCTTTTGTTAGTATTGAAGACCTCTGCATCACTTTAGCGGCTCTAACTTTCCTGCAGTATCTGCAGTACAGAACTTTCGATCAGCATTTCCTGCCCAGAAACCAAATCCAATCTTAGATGGCGGCTTCGCAGGCTTTCGGTTCAAGATGAGCTGGTTTTGTATTTGAGAGAGGACTATGACTGTGGAACCACAGGGCTTAAGATGCTCGATTTTATTAAAATGGAGACCTCAATATCTTTTCAGTGCGGCTCGGCAGCATAGTGGTTAATACAATCACCCAATGATGAATTTAAAGTTCTACAATTCCATCTGTTTGTGTTCTACAGTACATACTGTGCGCTCTGTTCTCTAATGATCTACCCCAATAGTATCACCACAGAGCAGAGATTATTTGATTGACAAATTATTCCTATCCCAGCAGTGTCACTGAGGCCTTAAAATGAAACTACAGCAGCACTGCTGCACTAAAACCCCCTCACCACATCAGTCTCACTGCAAAACTGACAATAAACAATCCACCACCCAAATGATTCCTGTTCTGTGATGCTCCTGACCAACAGAGAACATAGAACCAACAGGGGACTAACAACAACAAAGAACACAGATGGACTACAGCAGTCTGTAATTGTAAAACTACAAAGTCCATCTATATGGTAAGTGGAGGAAATAGCCGATGGAGCTAGAAGGGTCCAAACTTTTAAATGTGTCCAAACTTTTAAATGGTACTGTTAATGTGAAATGGAAATGAATGTGGATGTGATGGGTCCTAAATTACTGACCTTGCAAATGAAAGTTTTGCTCGACCTGGGTGTGTAATATGAACGCTCTCAATGCCCACAGGTTAGAATCTGCAGTGCGTTCTGTTCTGTGTTTAAGCCAGTGATTCATACGGTGTCAGCGTCGCTGGAACTACATTTTTCAAGCCGTGTCCTTTAGGAATCGCTGTGATGTTCCAGATTTGCAGGATGAGAGAACAGCTGGCGAGCAGGCCATTGTCTCGCCCCGATCTTATTCTTTATTTTTGCCTCAGGTGCCTCGCTCTCCGCCACAAATGAAATGGAACTGTTTATCTATTTCTTATTTCTGCCTAAAGCAAAGTAAATAGGAAACGTAATCTCTTTGTAACGACGAAAGGCCGAAACAGCCTTTTATCGTTGGAGTAAAATGTCAGCCAAGGCAAGAACAATATGGCTTTTAGAATATTAAAAATAGCAATGAAAGCAGTTGAGGTTGTTCAGCCATCAGTTACAGATCCACAGCACTGAGGCACGGTGAACAGCGGCTGCAGTCTTTGTACACTGCCTTCAACTTTCGACCCAAAGCTCATTAAAACATTAAAATCCTGATAAGCTGAAAAGGAGATTTCGAAAGATAAACAGGGACCCAGTAGGATTTGGTGGTATTTGTGATTGTGCAGTGATTTTAGCTTTCATATTTTGTATTTCCAATCAAATTCAGCATGATGAAGGACTCACACTGCTTCAAACTGGTCTTTTATGTTCACTCAACTTTTTAACTCTGCAGGTTGTCCAAACGAAAAGATACTCAATGCTTGATGTAACTATATTTACTTTAACTTTAAAGGTACTTGGCTAATGGGATTTCTTAAATCTGGTGCCTTATGAATTTGACAGATTGCTATTTCAAAGGCTTTACGGTTAAAGAAAATCCTTTAAGCCATGAATAGTACATTGCATGCTTTTATTTTTATTAGTACTAGCCACTTGGCCCGGGCAGTAATGATGTTTTCTGCAAAGGGTGTAAACGTGTAATTGGTCGCACTGGGCTGTTGAAAGAGCAATCCGCCATTTAAACCACACCTGGCTCTTAAAGGGAACGGCAAGTGACATGCTGATTGGTTTATTGCATGTGACGCCCAAAACACACCCGTGAATCACGTCGTCATGACATCAAAGACACACAGACATGCTCTGAATCAAGCTGCGGGGTGTACGGTCAAAGATCACTAACATAAAGACCCTCGAGCCTTTTAATTTATAGATAATTTGTTGCTAGTGGCGTTCTGTCTCGCGTAGCTCTACCAGAGTCTTGTCTGCAAATTTTTGCATTTAAGATATCCTTTCATTTATTCATTCATTCATTCATTATCTTCTGCTTTATCCCATATTAGGGTCACGGTGGGGTTCCCCATGCTAATCCAGGGGAGAACGTTTCGGGCGCTGGGCAGATACACCCAGGACAGGGCGCCAATCTATCGCTGGGCACACACTCACTCACACAAACACACATGCATACACACTCTATATGGGGCAATTTGGAGAACTCAATTGACTTGTTCCATGTTTTTTGGACTGTGGGAGGAAACCGGAGAACTCGGAGGAAACCCACGCAGACACGGGGAGAACATGGAAACTCCACCCAGATGGGGATTCGAACCGGGAATCCCTAACGCTGAGAGGAGAACATGCTAACCACTAAGCCACCATGCCCCATTAAATTTTTCCTTTTTTATTTTGAGATGGCACGGTAGCTTAGTGGTTTGCAAGTTCGCCTCTCAGCACTGCAGATCCAGGTTCGAATCCCAATCTAGATGGAGTTTTCTAACTGTGTCTGTGTGGGTTTTTCCCGGGTTCACCGGTTTGATCCCATAGTCCAAAAACATGGACTCAAGGTGAATTGGCTGTTCTAAATTGCCCCTATTTAAATTGCCCCTACAAAGTGAGTGTGTGCCCAGTGATGGATTGTAGCTTTGTACTAGGTGTATCTATCCCGAGCCCAAGGCGCTTTCTCCTGACCCCCCCCCCCCCCCCCCCCCCCCCCCCCCCCCCCCCCCCCCCCCCCCCCCCCCCCCCCACACACACACACACACACACACACAACCTTAGTTCCTTTAGCATAAAGCAGCAGATAAATAAATGAGATGAAACATCTATTGTGAAAACAAAAAGTTCCAGACATTTTGCAGTAAACTGAAATTTAAACTTAATTGGAAGGTCCTGGTGGGGCTGTTTATCTCGTGTCGAGGATGAACAAATAATTACCCAAAAGCTGGTCAGCTACAAAATGAAAGGTTTTTGTCATCAATCTCAAAACAGGCTGCTGGATCTTAATAAGTGTGTATTTATTCAGTGCTGAGGATCTGCTTCTGATTACCCACAAGCCTCTTTCATCTTCGCATCATATTTTAAACCCCTGAAATCGTCTGCTTCGTGAAAATAATTAAAATATACAAAAGCAACAACAGTATGAAATGTCACACGTGATCTCCAGGGCTCCGTGAGGTTCATCGTGACTTATTGATGCCAATTGACTCCTTTATTATTGTTTGTCAAGCGAAAGGCATTGGTTTAGTTCTGATCTTGACATAACGCTCGTGCTGTCAGTGTAGATTCCTCTCGGCTGATTACAGCATGGTGAGCCCCTCACGAAAGCAGCTCGCTACATCGAGCCAAGAGCAATACTCATCGATTATAAAAAAAAAAAAGCTCATTCCTTTACACTTCATTCTTTCATTCTTTTCATAGATCATTTTTCATCGAACAAGTTTACAAAACTTCGAGTTACACTATCTTTTTTTTTTTAAGATCTCCGCGCACAAACTATGCACTTTTCCTGCCTCCCCCTCACAAATAAAGAATCTAATTATCTCAACCCATGCGGTGACCACAATGCTAGTTAGGAACTGCTCAGGAGGGAGCAGATCATCAAAGTGTGCACTTCAATCATGAGCAAGAGTGATGGGAGAACTGAAAATAAAACATACACAGATCAAACAAAAAGATCATTAGCACTCTAGTCTTCAATACCCCCAGGGGCACAAGCTTTAACGCATATGTTAAAATGGGGCACTGGCGAATAAACAAACTATTTTCTGAGTCAAGAAAAAAAAAATCTAGGCTTGGCATAATATTAAGGGATGCCACTCAGTAGGGATCGAACTACAAAGACGGGATGAGACGTCAGATTTTTAGGTGCGGTTCATGCAGAACTTGCGGTCCTCTGGGCGGGATCAAAAACTCGTACAGTTCTGGACACGAGCTGGAGTTTGTAAACTTTTGAGAAGTTTGACGAGATCCTGAGCAAAGTTAACATAGTTCACTAAAGGGCCAGTCTTAGGTTTGTGGTTAAGGAACAAGACTTGTGACCTGAAGGTACCTGGTTCCATTCCTGATCCCACCAAGTACTATGGCTGAAGTGCCCTTGGGCAAATCAAATAACCCCAATAGCTCCCCAGGTGCTGTGTATATGTGTGTTCCACTGCACGGATGGGTTAATGTGGAGGACAAATTCCTCAGTGTGTAAGTACTGTAGAAAAGAGATTATTTTATTTTTATCTAAAGTTACCAGTTTGGGCCCTTGAGCAAGACTCTAATGCCTCGTTGCCCCAATCATTGAGTTGGGATGCTTGTGAGTTGCTTTAAATAAAATCAATGAGTGAAAGGGACATAACAGGTGGACTAGGTGTCCAAAAGGGAGAACAATAAGGTGTGAGTGAGTGTACACTCTAAATGTAAGGTTCTGTTTTCATTTCATGTGATACTTACAGCAAAATGCAAACATCAAGTAAACAGTTGTACACACACAGCAGTGCTAATGTATTCCTCGCATCATGTCCTCTGTAAACCCCGTAACACTTCTGAGCATGGACAAACTTTTAGAAGGTTCTTTCAAATCCTTTTAGCATTTGGTATTGATTTTCACCCCTAGAGAGTTTAACATGCTTGTGAATAAAAGCAAATGCCTACACACAAGATGAAACAATGGGTCCTCTGGGTCAACCCAGAAGTTTGAAGTGAAGAATAATTTATGAAATCGGGCAGGAAACCTAAACAGGGTTGGTGGACGATGCCTAGAGATATGCATCATCAAATATTTAGAGTGTATACAGAAGGGAAATAACAAATACAGTTGTATAAGGTTATGGGCGGCATTAAGGGAAGGGCTTTCCTCCGCTTCAGCATCTCTGTATATTGACATCAGACAGCAGCAACTCTGACTCAGGTTCATTTGAGGACGTGGAACGAAAGTTCACAAAAAAAATTGAAATGTACGTGCAACGTAAAATTCCCAGGACATGTGTACATCCGGCGGCACGGTGGCTTAGTGGTTAGCACGTTCGCCTCTCAGCGCTAGGGATTCCCGGTTCGAATCCCCATCTGGGTGGAGTTTCCATGTTCTCCCCGTGTCCGCGTGGGTTTCCTCCGGGTTCTCCGGTTTCCTCCCACAGTCCAAAAACACGGATCAAGCCAATTGAGTTCTCCAAATTGCCCCATGTAGAGTGTCTGTGTGTGTGTGAGTGTGTGCCCAGCGATAGATTGGTGCCCTGTCCTGAGTGTATCTGCCCAGCACCCGAAACCCCCCCGCGACCCTAATATAGGATAAAGCGGAAGATAATGAATGAATAAATGTGTACATCCTACATCACTGAACATGTACATGAGAATGTGGTAGCTCAGTGTGTAGGGCTATCGATATGGAGGTTGGGGTCAAATCCTGAGTTAGCAGACGTTTTTATCCAACTTACAAATATCCAAACTTGATGGTTGGGGTCAGAGCACAGAGTTGGCCACAGCATCCCTGGAGCAATGAGGGTTGAAGGTCTTGCTCAAGGACCCACATTGGTAACTTCAGTGGACCTGGGATTTGAACCCACAACCTTCAGATTAATGGCGCAACATCCTAAACACTGAGCTACCCCATCCATAAATTGACATACTGAATGTTTAGGACCCTGCAGAGTTTTATATACTATTCACAGCCACCAAGAAGCGTGATTAGTGCTATTGTGCACAGGGCCAACCTAGATTTAGATGATGTTGAAGTTGTATTGTTTTGGTGTTTTTCATTTTTTGGTGGGGTGGGGGGCGGTACTGGAAGCAGTGCTGGTTGTGCAGTCTAACTGCAGCAAGCTAAAGTATCCTAAATCATGTATTATTAGGATGTGCAGGATGTGCATGACAACTCCACAGAGCACACGGTTGGAAGGTCGATGTCACTGCATCAATACATTGACCCTCGGCCCTCTGATGGTTTGTATGAAGCTTGTATAATTTAAGAACATTTGCTAAGCCATGTCTGCAGGAATAACGATAAACCACTGAAAGAAGCAGACATGATTAGAAGTTTGCACTTTGACAATCATTCAGGTCTGAATTTGATGACTCAGCAGTCAGCATTGAATTGTATTCAAGCAACCATTTTTGGTTCTAAGCTCTAGAAATCCAGAATTTTCCTAATCCCCATTAAAAATCATCATTGTAAGCGGAGGCCCATTTTTAAACCCCTCCCCCAACAGTGCTAGAAAGACATAGTACCTGCCACAGGAAAGCAGGCGAGTGACTGCATAGAGGCTGATTATTATTGGAGGTCACATGAAGTCATTTATCCAGAGCATCCCCTCACACAGTGCTTGAGTAGTTACCCCTGTTCAGCAGACGCAGTGTGGTGCCCGCACAGCAGCGCACCCCGGATGGTAATGAACTCATGAAATTTAAAACCTAATCTGTGATAATGAGGTAATTAGTGCAGACGAGCCAGAAGAAAGTCACAGCAGAGTGTTAATGATGAAGCTTTTCTCTTTTAACTACAACACAGACTGAATAATCACAAATGAAAAAAGGGCAGATTGCACGTTACAGATGAGCGCCTCATACAATATTAAGGATGACCTTTCAACCAGAGACAGAGGTCAGCTTTGTAATGGCCTGAAAGATTGCATATATATATATACACAGTACACACACATACATATATATATATATATATATATATATATATATATATTCATTCATTCATTATCTCCCACTTTATCCTCTATTAGGGTCGCGGTGGGTTCCCCATGCCCATCCAGGGGAGAACATCTCGGGCGCTGGGCAGATAGACCCAGGACAGGGCGCCAATCCATCGCTGGGCACACACTCACTCACACAGACACACTCTATATGGGACAATTTAGATAAGGGGAAATTTAAAGCAGCCAATTCACCTTAAATCCATGTTTTTGCACTGTGGGAGTAAACCATAAAACCCGAAGGAAACCCACACAGACACGGAAACTCCAGCCAGATCAGGATTTGAACCTGGATTGTGGTAACAGAAGCATAACCCCCCCCCACACACACACACACACACACACACACGTCACAGTCCTATCACACATACTTTACTTTCACAAGCCATATTTCAGCAAAGGTTGTATAATTTACCTTTCTAGTTAAAACTGCTAACCAAAACCACAACACATGGCATTTAACATTTATAGTGTATAGTGAAAGAGCACAAAAATCATTTGACAAAAGCCTCGTCATTTCCAGTGAATACAAAATGAGATGGAATAAAATTTTACCACCTTTAATAAACAACAAATGCGTAATGGAGTGTAGACGAGGACCTCTTTTGTTGCTTGCAGACAGACCACATTGTTACCAACACTAACTCCACTCCGGCTTTGTTTGTTTGGGTTAATTACGGCAGATAAAGCCCAATAAGGAAACTTTAAACTGGGTATAAAGGTCCTTAAATATTATGCGGTTTGTTTCCATCGCTGAATCGTTGCTCACTAATGAGCCCCATTAAAACCAACGCTTTCCTTCATGCTCTCATTTGCGCTAACCCAAACTTTAAAACCACTCTCCAGGCCAGCCCCCAAACACGGACAAACTTCAAAACCATGACCTCGGATATGTACCGCCACTAATATTCCCACTCGCTCTGCCGCTGTGTGTTCCAGCCCCTTGTTTTCTTCTGAACCCTAATTAAAAGACTTAGATTGCGAGCTATTGCAGCATTCGATACCTGTCAGGGGAAAAGCGTGTTTGTCTGTTGTATGTGATGATGGTAAGTTGCTTAGATTAAAAATATAATGATCAAGCCACTTAAAAAATATAGATAGCTTATGTAAGTCATTGCAAACTGTATGGGCAAAAGTGTATGAACATCTCTGCAATGTTTCTCGGTTTGGTTCCATGATTTTGCTAAGATTCACTAAAAAATGAGTAACATTTTGATTCCAGTGGATATCTGTTGTGCCAGTATGACTGTGCACCTGTGTGCAACATGAGGTCCAATGGTATAATGAGTTTGTTTTGGGAAAATTTTGATGGGTTTTTATGATGGGTCTGCGTCATTTAAATAGCAACACTGCTTGTGAATATATCTATCCCTCAATAGGCGTGGCTGTCTTGAAATGAGGTGTGTTCAGGTACATTTCTGGCATATCGCTATCTTATATCGTGTTTTGGCGTATCGCTATCTATCAGGTAGATGCACTGCTCAAATAGCAATCTGTCTAAGTCAGAGCGCCACCTGGTTTTTAAAGGGAACGGCAAGTGACAAGTTTAGTATAGGTAAGTATAGGTTATTACAGCTATATATTGGGACAAGGCTTTTTAAAAATATTGCATAATTTTGTAATTGGAAAGCTTTAGAGGGTGATATTTAGTAGGTCTGACAGTGAAATATTTAATAATTGTGTGCGTGGACAATACTGTACGTTATGTAACGATGTGGATGGGTAGTAAATCCATAATATAATATAAAACAGTAGCAGCTGAGAATTCAAACATCTTCTCCCGATAATTAATGATACAGTTTCCTTGCCTTGTGGGACGCATCTCCTAAAACCAGATTCGATGTGAATTAACCTTCTCAAAGACCTGAATACTCCATTATGAAACACACAGACGACTGTTTATCATTGTTCCTTCTGCCAGTGTCATGTTAGTGCTTTTATCAGATAAACTATGGATCATCAGAGAACAAATGTTGGGCAGCCGGGAGTGTTCCATTAGTTTCATGAATATTGCAGTAAACACACTCTTCATTTATGGAGGCTTGGTGATATTCATGAAATATTCATCCCAAGCCACAGGAATATGGGAGCTGCGTAATGGCTTGCAAATGATTCTCTTCGGATGCGTCCATGTAAAACAGCATTAGGTTTTTTCGGCTCATTTTTACATAACCCACATGACATCTGCAGGGTTTTCCAGAAGATCCTACTGGATGTAACTTATACAATAGTTTTCTTTTTCTCCCGTTAGGACGGGACACAATTAGGACTGGAGACTGGACTTTATTCACATAAATAGATTACATGCTTTATGCTGACTGGATTAATTGCCCTAAAGTCCCATTTCTGGTTCCTCCAGTTCTCTACGCCTTCCACATATTCATAATTCTCATTGCTATCTTACGCCCAACTTGCTAACTGTCTATTTTCAAATTGTGCCATTAAAGTAGTGATCTGCCAATCCAACAATAAGGTAATTGTTATTATTACCTTATTATTCAAGGTAAATTGACTGCTCTAAATTGCCCCATTTGGTGTACAGTATGTGTGTGTCTGTGTCAGTGAAAATGTGTCCAGATGGATCAGTGGCCTGTCCTGGGTGTAGTTTCCCAGCGCCCAAAATGGATGGGCATTCTCCCCTGGATGGGCATGGGGAACCCCACTGCGACCCTGGTATAGGGTTTTTATTAAGTTTTAGATGATAAGATGAGATCAGTCAGAGAAAGTGAAGAAGTTTTTTTTACAAGTAAAGCCCTTAGTATTAATAACCTCGTGCAAAGTAATAATACAAAAAAAAATCCAGTTTCTGTAAGTAGAACAAGCATACAATTAATAAAATAACAGTGCGATTAAAAGTAAAAAAAGGGATTTCGCTGAATCTCCAGGGGAAGCGTGTTCCAGATTTTTCCAGCACAAAGCAGCCGCTCCTCTCTTTCTTTGCTTTCATTCATGGGATGTGTGTTAACGCTGCTTTCAGCTTCGGAAAGCAACGGGTCATTTACAGATAGACAAAATGCTTAAGACCTTCAGGAACCAAATGTGAAATCGACTCTTGCTTCATTAGGAAGTCAGTGTAATGCAGTTGACACAGGTGCAAAAATCGATGACTTTCTTCTATGAACAGCAAAATTGCTGCCTTTCTTTGCAAATGGAGAGTTTTGCTGGATTTCAATCGCCCAAAGAGACAGAAGCACTTATCCGAAACAACGATTTGCCTTGTCTTTCAACTTGTCTATGGAGCCGAAGATAAAAGCCAAGGCAGAACAACGATGCATCAAAAAGCAAGCTGCTTGAGGTGTGATATTTACTCATTGAAGAATGTCATGCATCTGAAATGTCTTGTCTGGTTTCCTGCCCTTTTATCCCACTCTGACTGAAGACTTGCTTATTCCTTCCTCTTAAGAAGTACACAAACTACAGTGATGCAGGCACGCATAATAATTTTCACCTTCAGGGGATCCATCATCTTTTTTTTTTTTTTTTTTTTTTTTTTTTTTTTTTTTTCCGCAAAAAGTTCAGCTGAAAATAAAAGAACTTTACAAATAAAATTGTAAAATCCTGCTGGGAGAACATCCGTCCTCTGCTTCTCGTATTGAAATCATTTTCATATCTACAAATTGATTAATAATTGAAATAATTCATTAGTAATTAGAAATTAGAAAAATATCCACCTCTCATCACTGGGGGTCCAGTTTTTTGGTTGGAGTTTCTATGTTCTCCCCATGTCTGCGTGAGTTTTCTTCTGGTTCTCCAGTTTCCTACCACAGTCCAAAAACATGGATTCAAGGTGAATTGGATGCTTTCCTTTGCCCCTATCTCAATTGCCCCATTATAGTGTGTGTCTGTGTGACTAAGTGATAAATTGGTGCCCTGTTCTGGGTGTTAACCAGTTAAAAGCTTTTCATGGAATTATTAACATCTCTAACTACCGTATTAAAATCCAAAGCTGTCAAACGGCCAAGACGCTGCTTGATCTTCCAGCCAGCCGATGCTTACACGAGTCTGTTTTAATCTGTGATAAATGATGCATGCGCTGTTCATTCGTTCAGTGTATCTACGTAATATTGCAGTATACTCAGTGCAGTGGAAAATCATCTCCTGTTCAAACAGAGCACACACTCACTAACACCGGCGCCCTCGCAGGCCTGCGACCGCCTGCCATTGGTTTGAGGTCTAATTTAGATGAATGAGTGCACATTCAGCGCTGGGTGAGTCAGTTTTGTAATTTCAGGCGCAAACTGAGCACATTTAAGCATTTATAATATTTAAACGGGGGCAGGCAGTTCAGTCAAGCTTGTTTCTTCAGTCCATTAGCTACGGCACATGTGAGCATGTACCTGCTCGAACACTCCTCCTTTCACCTCACAGCTTATTACCAGGACCTTCCTGAGGTTAAATGGGGCGTTAGAACCTGGAAGCCACTTGGTATACAGCTTAGGGCAGCTGGAATGTTGGGACCCCGGGTAACCTGGAACCGTAATTGCACAGTAATTAGGTTAATGATAGCATGCTGTCATAACAGCCTCTGCTGTTACTGCTGGAAGGGCTTTTCTATTGATTTGGGGATTTGCAGATTCTGGTGCTGCGTGTGTGTGAGTAAGTATGTGCCCAGTGATGAATTGGCACCCTGGTCTGGGTGTATCTGCCCAGCACCTAAAGCTTTCCCCCCTGGATGGGCATGGGGAACCCCCCATCGACGCTAGTATTAGATTAAGTGTAAGATAATGGATGAGTTATCCATTATCTTACACTTAATACATTCATTCATTCACTATCTTCCGCTTTATCCTATATTAGGATTGTGGGGGGGGTTCCCCATGCCCATCCAGGAGAGAATGTTTTGGGCACTGGGCAGATAAACCCAGGACAGGGCGCCAATCTATCACTGGGCACACACTCACATGCACAGACACGCACACAAACACACTCTATATGGGGCAATTTGGAGAACTCAGTTGACTTGATCCATGTTTTTGGACTGGGGGGGAAACCGGAGAACCCGGAGGAAACTCACGCAGTGACGGGGAGAACATGGAACTCCACCCAGATGGGGATTCAAACTGGGAATCCCTAGAGCTGAGAGGCGAACGTGCTAACCACTAAGCCATCGTGCCGCCCTCACTTAATAAAATGTTCTGCTATTGTTTGGTGTAAGGACATGGTCCAAACCACTCAACCTTTTTCGAGGGAACTTCATACTGACCGTGACTCATTCTGGTGTGCAGCAGTATTTAAAGTGCTGATGCATGGGAATTGGATTTAAGTTAACTAAGTGTAATGAGAAAAAGCATGGTCGTCCCAACCCCTGCCAGCTGCTGTAACTGTTTTTAGTCCGCTGAACTTAAGGGTACAGCTCAGGTCTTTTAGAGGATCATGGGAGTCCTGTCACATGTCAACCTCTTAATGGATTTCATTTGAAGCACAGAATGCCTATTATGGTAGAACAGGAAAAAAAAACCTTCCCTATACTGTTTTAGTCAGAGGCGTGTAATTGCCTGAAATGTCCGTGTGTTGGTGATTTTTTTTATTGTCCCTTGATGGTTCATAAAATAACCGTCCACATACTTTTAACCACACCACATTGTTTCTATATATTATTTCCTTTACAGAACTGTCGAGATGCTGGACTGTGTTTTTTTTTATATTTCTCCGATATGGCACCAAATCCTAATAAGAACAACACCGGGTTCTGCGTCTTAAGATTACAGCACAGAAAAATGGCGTCTCCCCAAAATCCCATATGATAAAACCCAGGAAGGATCACTGTAATTTAAAGCAGCTGACATGTTAAACTTTTTTAATATATTACCCAAATGATTTTCACTTTATGTCTGTAATCTTCACATCTTCAACTAGCTTCCAGACAAAAAGACTAGATAATATGACAAAACAATATATGTGACTAACTGTGAGACATTCTTCTATGTTGATGTTATTATGTTCAGAGTGATAGTGTCTGTATTGGCAGGAAATTCTCACATATGAGAGTCACTCATCATAAATCTAGTCATTATTGTTTGTAATATGGCACTGCAGTGCTACAACACAAAAAGTTGTTTTAAGCAGCTTGACAAAAGACTAATGTAGGAACAATAAGCTTATTCATCTCCTCTCATTTGCTTTTAAGCTAGGGTTGGGGAGGGGAGCAGACAAAATACATACTTTACTTCGTTTTGTCCAAACTTCTGGAAGGTGTAGTTATGTAGGTTATATGGGATATGACTCAAATCCAGCCATATAGTACTAAAACTCCCTCATGACTCTTAAAAGAAATGCCAGGAATATAAGTTAAAACACAAAGCTGTTAAATATGGATGAACGAAAACCCCGAGAGTGCAGAAGTTCACATTAAAATGGGAAGGAAATTCCTGCGTGTGAAGCCGTGGCAAGGCGACGGTCTAATAACCGAGGAGATGACCTTTCTGATCCTAATCTCCCACTCGACCTTTTCCTCACACTTACAGAGCAACTCTCCTGACAGTAACCTTGTCCTGCAGGTCCACATGGCTGTTGTTTCCACTCTGCATGACACCGTTCACTCTGCTCACTCAACTGCAAGACGTCCTGGACTCCCTGTGCTTCTCTTTTCCCAGGGCTCATTATTTTGTGTCCTAGAGGTTCCTCCATAAACGTCATGTCAATCTGATGCTCATCATAAACCACAGTAGTATAGACACATATAATGATGCTTAGAGTTTGAGTGAATAGGTATCGATAGGTACTGTTTAGGCTGCAGCGGAATACAAGAACATGCTTTAAAATTAAGGACAAACGTTTGGGGAAGGACTTTTTTTTGTTGGAATAACTGCTTTATTGCCATGGTTGACCAAACAGAACAATGAGCAACCAGAGTAAACACACAATTAGATTTTAAATATTTCTTCCAGAGCGGCACGGTGGCTTAGTGGTCAGCACGTTCACCTCTCAGCGCTAGGGATTCCCGGGTCGAATCCCCATCTGGGTGGAGTTTCCATGTTGTCCCCGTGTCCGTGTGGGTTTCCTCCGGGTTCTCCAGTTTCTTCCCCCAGTCCAAAAACATGGATCAAGTCAATTGAGTTCTCAAATTTCCCCATATAGAGTGTGTATGTGTGCGTGTTATTGAGTGTGTGCCCAGCGATGGATTGGCGCCCTGTCCTGGGTGTGTCCTGGATCTGCCCAGCGCCCGAAACGTTCTCCCCTGGATGGACATGGGGAACCCCCCGCAACACCAGCCAGTGGCTGTCATCTTAATGCATTCGGTGAATTAAACCCAGTAAATCCGCCCTCCAGTCCTCACTGTGACCCAGCATCTTGACAAGTATATGTTTTCATTTAGAGGATGTGTTAAGTTCCTAACACAATCAATAGAACGTGTAGGTAACACAATCATGTACAAGATTAAAGAGGTTTGTCATCGCCAAAATCATTGGGGGTTATGCTTTTGTACATCAGCTACTTAAGGTCATAGCTCACCTTCGTTTAATTTTGTTATATTGAAGGCCTGGCATTTATCTGTTGCAGGAGAGCAACAGCAGAGACCGGATGACTGACAGCGGAGGCTAAAAGATTGCGTCCCTATATAAACCCAACAGCTGCTGCAGCATTACAGCCTCTGAAAGCTGCACTCCACAGCCGTCCGAGGGGACGTTTCCTTCCCACTTGACAACCTTAACTTTTTTGTGACATCTCTCCAGGTGGCCCAGGATTCGACCGAACGAGTAGCGGGACCCATGCGACCTCCATTTCCGACCTTGCTTCAAACGACATTGAAGTGCTGAAACGCTTGCATTAAAGATCTCTAGACATCCATAGAAAGCGAGCAGCGCCTGCAGCTCCAGCCTGTGCATCCAGCGCAAAGCAAACGCTTTCACAATGTTTATATTTTTTCCTTGGAAACACCATTAGAATGTAGCTATTATCTTGCCGAGATTACCACTTTTCGGCTTTGTGCAGAATTCAAAATGATGCACTAGAAAATTGATTTTGTCAGATAAACAAAATAAAATCCATTTTACCACACGGAATAACACGCCTTTCTTTAGTGCGAGGGAATCAGAGGCTTTCTCAGACTTTCCATCAGATTCTAAATGGGAGTTATGTGAAAATAAAGCGAAAGTGGTTCAAGTCCCATGGAGCATAGCAAAAGAAATTCTCTATGGCTCCGAAAAACGTCCCAGCGGGAATGGGTCTGAACGAGTGCTCAGCAATTCGAAGTCCCAGGATATGTTCATAAAGCAAGACGCTGTAAATCATAATGGGACAGAATCATCATTCCTTAATGTATTACATTGATAAAAAAAACAGAAAATTGAATTGAAGCGTAATGCGGTGTGAAGCAAACACTTGATCTTCCATGTTGGAAAGCAGCTGCTTTACCAAGACTCTTTACCACAACTGGGGTTATAAACAGCAGAACTATTTTTCTACAACCTAAACAGTGAAACCTCTATTTTCATTGCTAATTCATTCGCAAACAATCAGTAAAATCAGAAATTGATAAAGTGAGGCACCTGTTTTCATTTTAATCAATGTAAATCGATTTAATTTGTCGACTTAATTTGTTTCCAAAATACCAAAAACACATTGAATAGAGAAAAATGTGAAAAACTGAAAACAGAACAAATATTAGTTTACAAAAATAGTAAATGAACAGGGTGGCACGGTGGCTTAGTGGTCAGCACGTTCGCCTCTCAGCGCCAGGGATTCCCGGTTCGAATCCCCATCTGGGTGGAGTTTCCATGTTCTCCCCGTGTCCGCGTGGGTTTCCTCCGGGTTCTCCGCTTTCCTCCCACAGTCATCAAGTTAATTGAGTTCTCTAAATTGCCACATATAAAGTGTGTTTGAGTGTGTGAGTGTGTACCCAGCGATGGATTGGCGCCCTGTCCTGGGTGTATCTGCCCAGCGCCCAAGACGTTCTCCCCTGGATGGGCATGGGGAACCCCACCGCGACCCTAATATAGGATAAAGCGGGAGATAATGAATGAATGAGTAAATGAACATTTAACAGAAAGGCATTTTCATCTTTGACGTCTTGAGTCTTTGTGTTGTAAGTGCATTAATGCCTACCTTTATCACTTCCTTTTTCTTCCTTATCGTTGGTTACCTGATGCCCATCCAGGGGAGAACGTATTGGTGCTGGGCAAATACACACAGGACAGGATGCCAATCTATCGCTGGGCACACACTTATAAATATTTCTGTTAACAAGCCCTAGTTTCTGTCTTGTTGTGTAAATTCCTGAAACTAAACTCATTACTACCTGCTGTTTTTGTACTCATTTATAAATCTGCCTCTAATTTTAAGAATGCAATTAGATTTCTTTTTTGTTTTGTTGATTAATCTCTCAGTTAATTTTTGTTTTGTCATTTCATAATTTCATTCTTTGATCTGTAAAACGTTAAAAGGAATTGAAAGCGTTGATCAGTTTGCTCACAATGCTCAAGAAGCCGTCTCCATTTGCCTTTTTCCATTCACACCAAAATGCACTTCATTTAATGATCAATACCTAATTGACCAATCAGCTTGTTTGGGCTCTAAAGCTTCTGCTGATGGTCAGTAACACTCCTGAGGTAACTGCCTCACACCATTGTGCTTCCTGAGTGCTGAAATGTTTTATTGTTAAAGTAATTGGTTTTAGCTTTATATCAAGGACAAACCTGTAAAGTGCCTCCTGGACGTGTTTTCACACCAAAGGAAATTGAGTGTTAAAACAAAGGATAAACAATGCGAGTGGCACAGTCTCTCTTTGGTAATATATTACCTTCAGTCTGCATTTAGTTCGTCCAGCGTCAGTGTCAGTGATCGACTTGCTGCAAGAAAATGACTTTGTGATGGAAGACGAAAATACTGTTTATGTCGACGTGGTTTGTCTCTCCTTTGTCCTTTGGAGGTTCTGGTTCACAGGTTCGATAAAGATGATTTAAAACGGTATTTAATGGTAAAAAGAAGACGAGACTATAAAAACATCTAAATTGATTGAATTGATTTCGACCTTCTTTGATCCCGCAGCATTCAAGACATTTTCTGCACCACTAAGACTTTTGTGGAGCAATAACTAGTTCTTTTACGAACGAATAAATAGTGGTATCAACAAAATAAACATTTGCAGGACAATAAACCTGACAGCATTGGCCTTAACCCTGTACGACTTTTAGTAATTTGCCATTCATCTGTTTTTTTTTTTAAGAACATGCTGTGAGTATAAACTGAGTAACTTTAGTTTTTGGTTAGATAACCACACAGCTCAGGCATGTAGGTCGGCATTATGTCTATGCGATGTATGCAACCCCTTTGCTAAGTTATTAATGTTGGGGGGGGGGGGGGGGGGGGTACTAATGTACACAATGTGTATATAATCTGCCTATTTTTCCAAAAATAGACAAACTGATTCAGTGAAAATCCCTTTGATTCTTTGGGAGGATGAAAGAGCTCAGTGATCTCTGCAGTAACATCCTGACAGGACTGCAAAGCCCAGTCCGATAGAAATCGAGGTTCTGCGTGTCAGGTCCCAGTGTGTGATGTCATAGAAGATAATTTAAATGAGTTCAATCATCCACGTCCCCAATAAACCTCAGCAAAAATTGAAGATTAAAATCCTCTAAGGAGCTCAATCCACTTGTTAGCATTGATGTAGGATATGGATAGTGGATAGACCTCATGGCTTATTGGCCTGATGGTAAGGTGGAGGAACCTAGAATGCATGAGGGCACAAACACGTACACTATATAGGGGCAATTTAAAGCTGCTTTTGTGCTGTAGGAGGAAACAGGAGATCCAGGAGGAAACCCACATGGACACAGGGAGAACATGAAATCCACCCAGATTGGGATTCGAACCTGGAGCCCCAGGTGAGAAGCGAACATGCAGATCACTAAGCCACCCCATAACCTAATCTATGATAATCTATATAAAAACTCATATATCCATATATAAAACATCAGATATGGGGTAACAATTACCCACTGACATTACAAGCAAACTAACTAATCATTCATTAATGAACACAATACACATTGGAACACCACACATTGGAAAATCCACGGCGGCACGGTGGCTTAGTGGTTAGCACATTCGCCTCTCAGCACTAGGGATTCCCGGTTCGAATCCCCATCTGGGCGGAGTTTCCATGTTCTCCCCGTGTCTGCGTGGGTTTCCTCTGGGTTCTCCGGTTTCCTCCCACAGTCCAAAAACATGGATCAAGTCAATTGAATTCTCAAAAATTGCCCCATATAGAGTGTGTCTGTGTGAGTGAGTGTGTGCCCAGCGATAGATTGGCGCCCTGTCCTGGGTCTATCTGCCCAGCGCCCGAGACGTTCTCCCCTGGATGGGCATGGGGAACCCCACCGCGACCCTAATATAGGATAAAGCGGGAGATAATGAATGAATGAGTATATAGATGGACTTTGTGGTTTACCAGTAATAAATCTTGATTCTAATTTATATCTTCCATGTTGACCCTCCCACCCCTTCAGGTCTAGAAGCACTTGGTACGATCCAATTAAGTCCCTGTAAGGATTTAACAGGCTTGATCCTGCCGCTCATCTCTTACCTCCTCCTGGCAGAGTCTTCAACAGCAGCAATCCCAGCTTATCTCCACCCTGGTAACTCTACAATTTAAACTGGAATAATCCTCGGGTGCTCATTGTGTAATCTAAGAATAATTCTACAGTTGTTAACTATATGCTCACGCTTACAATTAACACTGTTGTACTCTAGATGCTTCTACTTGTGTTAAGTGTGCAAAGTACTGGAAAATGAAGTGAAGCAGAGTATTCAAGCAGAGTGGAGTGGATGGTGTAGAGATACAGGAGTAATAAACATATATTTCAGGGTGAAAGAAAGGTTTATAGGACAGTAGCGAGTCCTGTGGTGTTGTACAGCTTATAAATGGAGATGGGGGCTCTGACCAACAGGCAGGAGAGAGAGCTGGAGGTAGCAGATATGAAGATGTAGCGATTCTCATGTGGTGTGATGATGAAGGACAGGATAAGGAAGGAGTTTGTTAGTGGGATGATGCAGGCAGAATGTTTTGGAGGCAATTTCGAGGTGGTTTGGATATGTGCAGAGGTGGGAGAAGATTTATATTTGGCAGAAGGATCCTGAGGGTGGAGCCACCAGGCAGGAGGTAAAGAGCAAGGCTAGAAAGCAGGTTTATGTGGTGTAAACTGTAGTGAGGGAGGACATACAGGTGGTTGAGGTAACAGAGTCGTTTAGTGCACCACTTGGTGGTGCTTCATGGAACACTAGTCTTACATATTCCACCAGAAGAACCACTGGTGTAAACCAAATTAAAAACAGGAATGTATTTCACTCTGGAAGTGTGAAAGGCAGTAGGCATTCGAACCACTGTGTGTTTTATTTGATACACCTTTGCACCAGATTACCTTAAACTCAAGCTTCTTTTTCTTCTGCCTTATGTTTCTATTTTTTGTCCTCTCACTGAAAACCTTGTGTACGTGCTCTGTCAATGCAGCCACCATGGATATTTAAACTCACAAACACACAGCATTCACACAAAAAGCAGATGCCCACAGCTAAACTTCTCCATTATCTCATTGTTATTGGCGCGTTGGCAGAAGCTTATCTCTACGGCCAGACTGTTATTAGATGCAGGAATAATCAGTGCAGCCTGGCTTGTAAAACCATGGATAAATGGTTTGGCCCAAAGAAACCAAAGATAGTCTGCAGTGTGAATCGTTCTCTGCATATCATTTGGATCTGGGATTTAATATAAATCTGTGCGCCTGAATGCAAATTGTGACTTTGAGGAACTAGTTCTGTATCCTAAAACCTTGCTATTATGCCTGAATGTTAAAAAGGAGGATTTATCACATGCGTTTTTGTAACCCGTTATTAATAATTGTAATGAATTGACAATGTGCTTCGACCTCCTCCGTGCAGATAAACGTATCGGGGCAACTCGTGTTACCGGCTTTATGCCGGTGGCATGTTGTAAATGCTCATTGCACTTGCGACTCCCCTCTTTTTTTTTTCTGCCCTCCATGCTGAGGCAGAACTTTTTCTTTTGAAGGTATTCTCTTTTCTTTCCGTCCGTTCAGCCAGCGCTCGGGGCTGAATGAAATTGAATGCATCACGACCTGCTGAGCTACTTGAAAAGATCCTTCTCCCCCCCCCTCCAGGATCTACCTGGAGGATCATGGAGTTCCGGGCATATACTTTGATGTGACGGCAAAGTTTTCGCAAAAAAGACTGAAAGCTAACGATGTCAGGTTCTGCCACGGCCTGGCTTTGACATTCAGACCTGTCTTTAACAAGCGCCTTTCAACTTCCTCTCCTGACATCAAATTAAAGATCAACACCATACGAGTATCTACCCAACAGGCAAAAATCAGAAAGACTGTCTGATTGCTTCTCAGCTCAAAGTTTTTAGGTGGCTGGTGGATGGATTATTGCTTATATGTTTTGAATCATGATATTTGATAGAGGGCTTCCTGTAGCTCCGCTGCACATGAGCTCTTAGCAGTACCTTATTGGCTGTGTTGGTGTTGCTGTGATTGATTAAAAAAATCACAAACAAACGTGGAATACTTTCAAGTATGTCAGTCCCAACCGCATGCGACGGACTACACTATCATTTTATATAGAATTTTATTTATACACACACTGTATAGAAAACGTGTCCAAGGCTGTGGGTTGCCCTGTATAAAGGGGATGGGGAGCAATTAGGGTTGGGTGCTCTGACACTTCAGCTTTGTACTTGGTGAGACCGGGAATCAAACGCCTACAACTGCCCCAATGGATATAGAATCTACAGTTACGTAATGTTGGAATGAGGACATGCCGACTCTATATAAAAAGTACCTGCTTTTGCACTCACTCAGAAATCAAAGTCAGGTTCTACTTAGTGTAAGGCTAAATCAACAACCGCTGTGCCACTCTGCCACACAGTTAGCACTGAAATAATGTGGGATTAGAAATGAATACAGTAGAATCTTGAATGGAATAAAAGGTTTTGTTCCAGTAGTGTGAAGGTTAACTAGTTTAATCAGAGTTCACAGTTTGATGGATTGGTCGTGTTGTATGGAGGTATGTCTGTGGTACAGCTCACTCTAAAGTATTGGAATTGCTTTTAAGATGACAACTGAGAATCAATATTGGTTTCAGGCATAAGCATTGACATGCTAATCAGCGGTGGGTAAGGCCATAAAACAGAAACTGCCATGCTGATGAATTTGGCTTTGAGGTTGCAGGTGACATGAATCACTGTGGGAAGCTCTTCATTATCAAACTGTTAGGGATGAGAGGCAGAGCGCGAGACACAAATTTCAGGTTCAATCTCGAGCCAGAATGTGCGAATGAGCTGCGTTTCTCGGGGGAATAGGCTGGTGAGACAAGGAAATCCGAGGACATTAAGAATGAAGTGATGAACCCATAATATCAGAAATAATTTACAGCAGAATGGGTAATTTATCAAAACACAGCAGGAGCATTTATCATTGTAAAAACAAATAATATTGAGTGAAATGTCGGTGATCTGGAAAATTTCCATATCAATAAAACAGTTGTGGAAAAGACATATCTTCAAACTCCAGCAAAACAGAATTAAACCCATTCAAAAGTTAGACATGATTTTTTTTTATCATAAGAAGCTTTGCTGAAATAAGCCTGACTTTTTAAAATGGAAAACGTCTCGCAGTCACGGTGACACATTCTGTTTTTCGTGCCATCATCCACGAGTTACAAACCCAGAGTTTCCTTCAGAGGATTTGAGTGTGAGTGTAAATGAACACTTTCTTTGTTGCCTAAATCATTAGGATCTTTGTCTTTGCTTTGCTTTGATCAGTGTTCTGGATCTGATCCAACCACAACATGGTTTAAGTCCTAGTCATGTGTTAATTAGATACTCGCTAGAACATAAGGTCATGATTCCATTCAGAGCCTTTCGGAAAAAAAACAAAAAAAAAAAACAGCCCCACGTCATCACACATCCACCACCGTGCTTCATGATGAAAATGTCTTTGCCATTTCTTACAATTGCTCCAGAGGCTGTTAACATCTGGGAAGGGGGGAATGTGGATGGCTAGGGGCCACACAGACCAAAGAAGCCATTGGGGACCCCCGGGGGGGGGCAAGAGCACAAATGCTTGTTAACACATGGGGCAATTGGGGACTGTTACTAAACTGATCCAGGTTAATTAAAACTCTTAAAACCATTAAAGGCACTCTGCTCTATATTGAAAAAAATGTAGTGATCTATTTTTGCCTACTGTGATTACACACAGAGGAATTTGTCCTCCACATTTAACCAATCCGTGCATTGAAACACTGAGTGAAGCGAGCACACGCGTCTGAAGCGGTGAGCAGCTCTGTACTCGACTGAAGTGACCGTGTTTTAAATCACTTTGAATAAAAGCATCTGCTAAATGATCTAATGATATTTAAAGAGCAAAATGCTGTGTAGATTCCTGCCACACCTTACATACGATGAAATGATGTATTCTCATAAACTTTTGTGACCTGCCTAGAATTTCTGGAACCAAACTGGCTGCTGTCACAGGTCCCAGTTTATCAAATATGCTCAGGTCTGTTAGTTCAATAGTTACACAGAACATACTCATGCTGAAGGTCAAAGTTAATTAACTTATCTATACTTGTGTATATTTATCCATCCATCCATCCATTATCTTCTGGTTTATCCTATCCTAGGGTCGTGGGGGGGTTCCCCGTGCCCATCCAGAGGAGAATGTTTCAGGCGCTGGGCAGATACACCCAGGACAGAGTGCCAATCTATCAATGGGCACACATTCAATTGACCTTGAACCATGTTTTTGGACTGTGGGAGGAAACCGGAGTACCCGGAGGAACCACGCAGACGGGGAGAACATGGAAACTCCACCCAGATTGGGATTCGGGAATCCCTAGTGCTGAGAGGAGAACATGCTAACCACTAAGCCACCGTGCCGCCCTCGTGTATATTTTTCATTATGATCTATTGGGCTCAAATTCATCCAACAGGGTCAAAAATATAATAAAGGGACCAAGGACATGGTGCCAGTTCGAAGCTTGATGATTTTTCTTTTTTCCCCCAACCTGGAGCTTGAGATTTTCACTTGGAGCTGAAATTTGGAACAGACCCCAGCCTGACAGGGTCTGCCACTGATTTCTCAGTGGAGCGCTCTGACCCTGCACCTGACTGTTATAAAAACCTCAGTAACATGACACGGCTGCTCCTCGGGGGTGCCATGGCAGAAAACGTGTTATTTTCACATAATGGCTCACTGACAGAGTTACATTTGCATAGCCGGGGAAATCCAGAGAGAATATCCGTGACTTCACTTATCCTGTTCTCCCAGCAAACCCACAACGATGGCGCTATCACAGCAAAGCCAACAAAGCGACATGAGAATATAATGATACAACTGAACCCAACATAAAGATCATAATACTGTACTTCCTAAAGCCTTCATTTGTTTGACAAATAGGACGCGGAGGATAAGGTTTATGTTACAACCCTGTGTTAAGTTACATTTTTTTCTGCAGGGTGTAGTCATCACACAGTGCAGGTTTATGGTATCTGGTGCTGTATTCACTTTAAATGGTATATAAACTTGTTAGTATATATTTCTTTTATAAGGCTGACTTAACTGATTTAGTAGCTGTCTGTTGGAGTTACCAGAAAGACTAGAGCAAGCAGAGTCTTTAATAAGATAGTACTGTGCAAAGTAAACAGAGATGCTGTGCAAACACAAAGTACATAGTAAGTAGTGCAATGGGTATGTGTTATTTATATATATATATATATATATATATATATATATATATATATATATATATATATATATATATATATATATATATATATGCTGGGACCAAATGGTGCTTAATAAAATGTCCAAGTTTATTGGACATTATATTTTAACTTTTATAGGTTTTTTTTTTTTTTTTTTTTTTTTTTTTTAACGTAGCGGGCAAAACCGATCTGTTATGGCATCATTGATGAACAGATGGCAATTCATAAACAGATTGAATGTGTGAGCTTTGGCATGCTTTATCTCTGCTACTCAAGAAAACAATCCTAAACTTTAAAAGATCAGAGGTCTTTGTCGAAAATTTAAATCTGATAGATTTGTATTTCGAACAAACCACATGTATATACATAAAATCTGTATATAAATGTGAGTTTTTGAATGTTTATGACCATTTTTTTTTATTCCCTCATTGTTTTTTCACACATTGGAACATTTTAACAGACTCGATACGATTTAATTTAAATAAATAAGGGGCTTGATCAGAATGCATTGCACTCAATATGCAATCTATAGAATATTACATTATATTGTATTCTCTGTGTGAGATGAGGGTGCAGGCATGCAGCCCTGTTCTGGTCCCATTGTCCCTCAGGAAGTGCAGTCTTGGACATGACAGTAATTGAATCTACTTCTGGCATGACTACACAGCACCTGGGAGAGATGAAGGACATGGGGTCTTTTTTATTTTTTAATTGAGATATGACTGGCTGTGTCAATCACAGATTTGTCAGGTTTGAAAATGGGTGTCGGTTGAGGGACCAATGATGAGAAAAAGATGTCTGCTTAATATTTAATCTAAGAAAGAAAATTGCACTGTTTACAAAATGCTGCAAAAACTATTCTTTTACGACTGGTTTTATACATCGTCCAATTGTCCAGCACCAAACCCAAGCTTTCTTATCGACTTTTCGTCCAGGATAATGAGGCAGAGGACTTGATGTTTACTCAGTGTGTATGTTATACTTATAAAGAGCAGCCTATTGATCGTAGTGAACTCCAAACTGGCGTTAAAGTATGCTGTGGGTTGGAAAAGGCACATATGCATAAAGCAGAGATATTATGTTCTGAATCTGGATGATCATAGCTTTTCTTTCCAGTAAAAAAAAATCCACTTGCATGGGGTGTTTTTATGAGGCTATAAAAACAGCCATCTGTCATGGAGGAAAGACATTGCAGAGGAGAGTGATGGGCTTTCAAGTGTTACTTTTAGGAGGGGAAGACGCATCGGTCTGGTTTCATGCGTGAAAATTTTAAGATTGTTAAAAAAGACACCATGCTCCTGTAATGATGCATTTGGAACACCACTGGCTTTATTTCTTGACAGTACGTGTCAAGTTGCCGGAAAGGAGGTGGACGTCCACAGCTAAATAAACATGTTAAATTAATGGCAATGTGAAAGTCAGTATACAACATCGATCAGTTGCACTTCTGACAGATGCATCAGCATAATAATCGATGAGAATCTTGAAAGCATGCTATTAGAACACACACCAGTCCTACTTTATCCTAACAGACTGGTTCATTCAGTCGCTATATGATGTAAAATACATTGTGTCTCCTGCTATAATTGCCACTGGACTTTTAAAGACAGGAAAGGCATCCCACAGAGTCATCTCTCATGCGGACCACCTGGTTTTAGCAAATGCCACAAAAGTACCATGGTTACCATAGTTACCATTGGGCTGAGGTGGACTGGGCTCTAAATGTGTGTGTGTATGGATGAGCTACCACAGCAAAATTTCTGAGTATTAGAAGACTGTACTGTAATAAGTTCAGTGCATGTGCATTTGTAATGATAATGATGTCATCTTGTTAGTATTTCAACTTAAATGCAATCAATGGAAACATTTTCATTGTTTTTCGAACTGTTTCTCTTTGTTCTGCAGAGACTATTGTACGTCATAGATTTTGAAGATCTTTTTTTATTGCTCCTATTTCAGAGTTAGAGGTTTTTTCAGCAATATCAGTAAGAAGTTAGTGATCCAGCTGCATGTTTATGATTACAGGCTGTTTACTGAACCAGTAAAACGTTTTTACACACCTTCTTTTTGCTCCACTTATTGTCCATGTTCTCAGTTTCATTTACTTTAAAGATAGTTCTACAATTCCAGACTGTAGTCCATCTGTGTTCTACGGTACATACTGTGTATTTCCACTTTACTCTCTTCTCTAATGGTCAGAACCCCAATAGTACCACCACAGAGCAGGGATTATTTGGTTGGTACATTAGTCCTATCCCAGCAGTGTCACTGAGGTGGAGAACTGAAACTACAGCAGGTGCTGCTTTAAAACCCACATCAGTGGCACTGCAGAACTGATAATCCTCCACCCAAATGATACCGTTCTGTGATGGTCCTGATCAATAGAGAACAGAGAACCAACAGGGGACTAACAACAACAAAGAACACAGATGGACAACAGTCTGTAATTGTAAATCTACAAAGTCCATTTATATTGTAAGTGGAGGAAATGGACAGTGAAACAGCAAGGGGCCATGTGTATAATTAAATTTTCAATATTTCAACGTGAGCACAGCACTAGTTTAGACAGGCCACAGTTTAAGTCGAGGCTGCATTCACATTAACAGCTGACATCAGTCATAGTCAGCCCTGATTTAACTATTTGCCTCCCTGTAGCTATTAGCGAAAAGATTCATCTAGGAGACCATTTAAATTAGTAGTCTGCCCTTGATCATCCCTTATGTAAGTCACTTCATTTCAACTGGCCTCCTCCCCGACTCCTCCTTTACATTATGTCTGACTCAATCAATGTCACCGGCGTTGTCACGATGCCGGCTCTGTTCGTGAATGGTGGTCTGTCTGCAGCTCTCCCTGCCTTAGGCTTTCCATACATGCATATGGATAAGCTGGGAGGTCCCAGACCTGAATATAACTTATAAGATATAAAATAATAAACAAAGCAGAATTTAGCATTCAGTAAATCACTTTTTGACAAAGTACTTCTGACTGAAATGGCATTTAAACTGACAGTGACGTCCCCGGTTTATTAAGCGAACATGCAGTAGAGGAATACAAAGGAATACAGAGTGATTTCAACATGACGTGCAGTCTCCTCAGCATCACCTCACAATATCTCCCATACTAAAAATCCATCACAGCAATACAGAAACAGGAAACAGGAAGAATGTTTAATATTCAAACAGGAAGAAAATGAAGATGACATCAAACAAAGCCGTTTGATCTGATGGCTTGCGTCACCTCGCTGTATTCATTCTGTTAATATACAGTTAACATTAGTATTTCTTTGAAACTTAGTAAGATTTGCCAATGGAATTAGTCTTTCTTCAAAGTCATAGCCATTGAAATATTTTAGAAGTAAACCTTATTTGCTTCTGTGTCTCCACAATGCATCCGTTACTCTGTCAACATGCTGCAGGTAGGCATTAAATATTCAAAGAAAGGACACACTTGCTTTTTTGCAGACAGTCTGTACACTTATAGCAAGCAAGCAATTCTGTGTCGGAAGGTTAGTGTGTGCAAATATAGATGTTCTTACTATACCATCTCATGAGTCTGATCGCTGTCTCAGACAGGAGCCTGGAGGGTTTTACACAAATACACTGCACACCATGATGACATGGTAAGATGACGAGTAGATAATTAAAACGCTGTAATATTTATTTAAATCACTGACACTTTTTATCCAAAGCTACTTGTATGTATCCTGCCTTGATTGGGCTCAGAGTACAAGGCCAGCCATGATGCAGCACCCATGCAATTTTATTGAAGGATTTATTTTTTAAAATGTTCATGATCATTTATTTATATAGTTCTTTTTTACAGTAGTACATTGTCTCACAGCAGACAGCCTTATTCTGCCTTATTCTTGGAAGTTTCAACCCCCGAAGAACAAGTTAAAGTGACGGCAACAGACAAAAACTCTGTAGTATTTGTTTCATACGCCATTCTTGCTCCATCATCTATTTCCTCCACTTACCATACAGATGGACTTTGTAGTTTTACAATTACAGACTGTAGTCCATCTGTGTTCTTTGTTGTTGTTAGTCCCCTGTTGGTTCTCTGTTCTCTATTGGTCAGGAGCATCACAGAACCGATCATTTGGGTGGTGGATTGTTTGATGTGGTGAGGGAGTTTTGCTGGGATAGGAATAATGCACCAACCAAATAATCCCTGCTCTGTGGTGGTACTATTGGGGTTCTGACTATTAGAACAGAGTACACAGTATGTACTGTAGAACATAAACAGATGGACTACAGTCTGGAATTGTAGAACTACAAAGTCCATCTTTACCATAGAGGGGAACTGAGGACATGGACAATAAGGAGTGTGTTCAAACTTACCGTAAATATCTAAGTCCTTGCAGTAACATCCTGGCAGAACTGCAATTCCACTGGGTCAATAGAAATCATTGTTCTGTGTGGGAGGTCGCAAAAGTTCATTTGAATGAGTTCAATCATCAAAGTCTCTCTGATGCTCAGTGAAGAGGAACGTGCTGTAAGGTCATAGCTGTGATATTCTGGCGGTGCTGTTGAGGAGCTGCTGTCCTGTCAGAAGTAAAGAGAACAAAGCGGTTAGAGAACCTGGAACTGGTCGCTGTAACTAACTGCTCAAGAGTTTAGATCGGTGCAGTGTCATTTGCATGCTGCAGGGTTTCAATCTTGGCTTTTTTAGCATTTTGCCCAGAACCATATGGACACAAAGTCTTTTCTAGTAAATGTGCATTCATGCTTTCTTTGTGGACATCTTAACCTCTGTCAGTCAGCTGTAATGGCTCTTGAGTGGTTGAGCGGTTCAGGTCCAAAGGCGATTAAGCTAACCTTCCCACTTTAAGTAGCCTGTCATTAAAAATGCATTAGTTCTGAGAAATGCTACAGGATCACCAATTAAATGAGCCCCGGGGATGCCTTTGGATAAATCTTGAACTACTACCAAAACGACAAATAAATAAAATCTGTGGGTTTTTTCACATGATGACGCAAGAAAAGCGTGACTGCACACGGAACGAATCACTAGTTATAGTTTTGTTACAATTCAACTGAAGTCAGAACCTACATGCCACATCCGCAGGTCCACTGACGTTACCAATTGGGTCTTGGGCAAGCCTCCAGGGGTTCTGCATAGACAGCCCTGTGTTTTGACCCCATACTTGTAAAAGTTGCTTTGGATAAAATCTTCTGCTAAATGACCTAATCCATTATTATACATAAAGTATAAAAAATGAGTTTTTTCACATATTTTGTGTCAGTACTACTTTAATTTAAATTTGGAATTGAATAATACCCCATGAGACTCATCTGCGCACCTGTGTTTGTAGTAAATTCATTCATTCTGCTCAATCTGATCGTTAAGAAAATTGGAACCATTCCTGGCATCCTATTGTAAAACGTCATAACGTTGTCCTTGCAATAAAGTCGTTTCCAAAATAAATTAAACTGTATGCTCCAGATGAAATACATCGCTGATTTTCATAACTATTATTTGTCTGTTTTCTCTCTTGTGCGGTTGAATCCAATTATGCTCATCACCATTAACACCACCATAACAATATCAGTTAAGATATATAGTACCAGTCAAACATGGACACACACCCTCCTTGCTGAGTTGTTCAGGTATTCTTCAGTTAATGTGTGTAAGTCTTATATTATTGTATCTTGTAATAAAAACATATTTAAATAAGTATAAACTAAAACTGCGCATGGCATCAGGTAAATGAGTCCTGTCCTACAGGTTATGTACGTTTCAGCACATCTCCAGAAATCCATTTTGTTTATGCTCGTCTCTGACTGAGGTCTAGAAGTTAATGGAATATTTCTTCTTTCTCATTGCAACCATTTTTCTCCCATTACACTCATTTTATAAGCTTTACCAGCAAAAGAGTGTCTTCCCTTAGGCAAAGTTTGTCTTGCCCACAATTACGTCGTGCGATTTACGGATAACATGAGAAAATGCAACGCTCCGAAGGGCAAACCTAATTTTACAGTAGTTATGTGGGAAAAAAAAAGGTCAGTGGGGATTCACAGCACTCTCAGTAAAACTCATTTAACAGGAAGTGACCCTTGGCTGTCTTAAAGGATCTTAACCATGTCTGCATGTGCGTAGGCTTTAAAATAACAAATACTGAATGTAGAACTCCAGCTTTATAGTTTAATAAAGTAAGTGCGGACATAACCCTTTCAAAAAGTACAGTTTGAAAATATATAATTCAAAATAATATTTGATATGTATATTATTGGCGGCACGTGGCTTAGTGGTTAGCACGTTCGCCTCTCAGCGCTAGGGGTTCCCGGTTCGAATCCCTATCTGGGTGGAGTTTCCATGTTCTCCCCGTGTCTGCGTGGGTTTCCTCCGGGTTCTCCGGTTTCCTCCCACAGTCCAAAAACATGGATCAAGTCAATTGAATTCTCAAAATTGCCCCATATAGAGTGTGTCTGTGTGAGTGAGTGTGTGCCCAGCGATGGATTGGCGCCCTGTCCTGGGTCTATCTGCCCAGCGCCCGAGACGTTCTCCCCTGGATGGGCATGGGGAACCCCACCGCGACCCTAATAGAGGATAAAGCGGGAGATAATGAATGAATGAATGAATGTATATTATTGTAATTATTTATAATGATATGGTGGGAATAACGATGCAGCAGTTAGTACTTTTGCTTTAGAACAAAAGGGCTTTGCGTTTATTTCCCTGGTGGAGTGAACATGGATCTGTTCTGTTAGGAGTCTGCATGTCGTCGTTTCTCTGCCTCATTCTTATTTTCCACATTCCCTTTTTTCATCTGGCCAAATTAGCGCCACACATAAGCCAATTGTGGATTACATGTAGATAGTACTGCCAAGTGTTTACCAGATGTGGAGCAGATCTGTTTTGAAATGTGGGCAAATTAAGTTTTGTCAGTGTGAGACAATTGTGACTCACACGTGCACAGCAGTGCCATATATCTGCAAAACGTGCACCAGATAGTTTTGGAACGTGTTGGGTAAATCACTGATTCCACATTAGGGCCATATTCAGGTGGCGTTTGCCAGATGTAATTTGCCAGATGGCCAGCAGTGCCATGTCTCAGCCAGATGTGGCTCAGATCCATTTGCTATCCAGGCTGATTTCCTTTGCACATTCCAAACACATGACGATATTTCATTAGTTTTTTTTGTGTGTGTGTGCACCTTCTCTGAGGTTTGTGCAAGAGCTCCAGTACAGTGGTTGAAGTGCCATGCAACCCAAAGTATGGTAATAGTTATATAATTTAGGGTTCATGTCCCATCCAAGGATTATTTACGCTGTACACGGTGATAGGATGACGTGCTTCCAGGAATTCCTATATTGGTGTAATTAGGATTATTTTAATAAAGTTCATCAGGTTTTTTTTGTTTTTTGTTTTTTGTCTTCTATGGGTTTTATGTGATTGGGTTCTGTATTGCCCTCGAGCTGCCCATCATGCTGTCATGTTATAAGAATTGTTTATTGTCAATGTGTAGCTATTGTAAAATCCAGCTGTTTTGTGTCAGTTGCAAGATCATTGCCCTCAGGCTCCACCCACTTGTTTTCTGCTAAAATGCTATAGTGATTTGTGCAAAAAATAAATAAATCAATTAATCATTTGTTTAAAAGTGTATAAAATGATCAAAAGGGCAAAACTTTTCCCCAATTAATGGCAGCGACTGATCAGGCTTTTAAATAAAGCCGAGGTTACTGGTCATTTCATTGAGTTATGTCTGCGGACCGGAAACCTCTAACAGTTCAATTTCCAGAAAGACTGAATTAATCAGAGCTGGAACAGGCAGCTGTACAACATATCAGTCGACTCTTGTTCGTGAGGTTTAGTCAGATCACAATGGCACAGTGCATCTATCTAAATCCATTTAGATGAAAAATGAAAGGTCGCGAGTGCTACATTACTTTGTTTGCTACAGAATAGTGTTTCCAACTTTCTTGCCCCACTGGAATGCATTTTCATTTTCTTTCTGAATGGCGAGAAACAACCTTCTTTTTTTGTGCGTAGCTCAAAGTGGAAAGTTCTGGTTGAGACCTTTTTTGTCTGAATAGGACAATATATTGAAAGGCCACGCTTGGAACAGCACTGAGAAAACAATGACGGTGTGACAATGTCTAGACTTCTGTCATCAGAAAGTTTACACGTGCTAGAATTTAAAGAATAAAATACAAAAAAAAAGCATGACAATGAATTCATTTGTGTGTGTGTATGCTTATAGCATTCATGTATTAGTCACGATTCAAAAGTCTAGCTTATTGCTGCAGCAACCCATCTCAGGAATCACATACAAGACCTTCTTGCTCGAAGCACCAACCACCGCATCGTTGAGCATGTCCAAAACATTTGAAAGTAAAGGTATTCAAGTTTAATAAACCAGCAGTCATCACAATGATGTGTGATTTGGTGCCGAGTGGTAAAATTATTTCAAAGCCAAGAAACCTGCTAGAATAATGTCTGTTTGGCACATGATGCGTATTCATAATCGGAAGTCTGTCAGAAGCATTTACAGATAAGTGAGTTCATAGAAACGGGTCTTCCTGCTCAAGGGGTTCCCCATGGCCCTGTTCTAAGTCCCCTTCTTTCATTTTTATTCATTATTCAAAAACATGGTCCCATCTTCCACTGTTATGCAGATGATGCTCAGATTTACATATGTACTGCTCCCCCCACAGCTGGAGTCTTATTGGTTGGTCCAAAATCACTAGTTTCTGGTTTATATCAGAGTCGCTTTTGATGGTATTTCAATCACGTCGGCTCGTGTCAGTAAAACCTTGGCTGCCTCTTTGACTCATCACTCACCCATGACGCTTATACGAAGACTCACAAGTGCACTTTAGCATCTGTGAGATATTGCTCCCTTCGCCCCACCCTCAGTGTTGATGACGCCAATATACTCATTCACGCCTTCCTGTCTCTGTTACTGCAGCTCTCTGTTTTACGGCCTTTGTACTTAACGGATAAACCACCTTCAGTACATCCTGAACTTTGCAGCTTGAATTCTCACGTTTATTAAATGCTCTGCACACTGCACACCTGTCAATCAGCACTTGCACTGGAAACACATTTGCAGGACCAACTACAAAATCCTGATTCCTAACTTCAAAGCTCCCACATGCCTCAATAATCTCCAATCAATATAGGTTTACTGTCCCTCTCGCACCGTTAGATCCTCTAACTCTGCTCCTCTGACTGTCCCACATCTAATCTCGCTTCCATGGGTTAGATTGTGATAGATTGGCGCCGTGTCCTGAGTGTATCTGCCCAGCGCCTGTGATCCCAGTATAGGATTAAGCCGAAGATTCTTTTATTATTTAACACTGTTTGGACCACTGGTGTGACCTACTGACAAACTTTTAATTTATATATATATATATATATATATATATATATATATATATATATATATGGGCTTCACATACTTACTTATTTCTTTACACAATTCATACCCAACAGACACAATGAGAACATGCAAACTCAACACAGACCAACCAAAAATTATATCTAAATAATTCTCTAGTGGTCAATAAATAGATTTTGTGAGCAAAACATAAATAGTGAATTTTATGGCAACTCAGAGGTCTTTTATAAATAATTGATCAAGCCAATACAAAAGCTGATGGAGGAGCCGCAAAACAACCATCAAGACATGACTGAATTTTACTTTCTCTGAATTCTATTCACTCAATAGAATAATCCATTCTGACAAACGATGCTTTTGACAGACAGCGTAAAATATTTCTGTGATTATTGTTGTTTTCGTGATTTTATTTCTTCATTGTGTGAAATGTTCAGTGGGTTGAAATCAACATCAGTGATTCACGAGATGCTCCAGCACACATTCTAATCCAGAGTCAGGACAGCGAGGAGATGGAGCGGTGAATAAGAGGATAAAGCGGGGAACAGGGCAGAAAAAAAGAAATGAGTGAGCAGAGCAGAAGAGTGTGCAAGTAAGCGTGGAGCTTTAGGAGTGTTTCAATTACAGTATACAAGCACAACTCTGGCCTATAGCAGGGTTCAGCCTTAGGGGACTGATTTACCTCCCTCTCCCTCACTTGCTTTCTTTTCTGGATGAGTTTCCTCTTTTTTTTCACTCTTATTGCACTATTTACTTTTGTTTCTGATTACATTGTTTGACCAGGTCAACACTATAGCTGGCGAGCTCATCTGGTTTTGAACGTTTAGATGAGGTGTGTGGCATTTGCAGTGTCATCTGTGGGAAATATCAGCTGTGCTAAACCACATACTTTCTCAGTATATAGCCTACTGATGTCTAAAATCAAGCCACTTGATAAACATTTTGGAGAGTTTAATGCTTCCCCTTTGGGGAATTGTCCTTTTTGTGCAGTGGATGCAGCAAAGTTCATAAAAGCTTGGCTGGGTGAGTACAAACTAAAGTAGGCAACACAGAGCCTGGACTCTAACCTCACCGAACACCTTTGGGATGAACTAATAAAAAGACTGTGAGCCAGATCCTTTTATCCACCATCACTGTCTTACCTGAACGATTCTCTTCAGAAGAAATGTGCAGAATTTTTCACAGACCCTCTCCAAAATCCTGTAGAAAGCAGAAGAGTGGAAGAGTGGGAGCAACTTTGAATGTGATTCTGCAGGTAACTTTTTCTATCCCCCCCACCCAGCCCTCTTTTCCACTGGATTGTATAAGTGAAGTGCAGGCGTCTGGTATTTATCATGCATTGACACAATCACTGCACTCCACCAGCCAGGTAATTCAGAGCTGAAGCTTTTCAGTGGCAAATCTAAAAGCACTGAGCCATTACTTGGTCCAGATTTGATTCTGCTCTGTCTCTGACTGTCTTCTGTCAGTCCGTGCCAATTTATAATCTCTGTTTAATGTCTGATAAATCTCTGGAGTTATGTCCTTTGGGTTAGGTTTTTAAGCTAATTGCTGTGTTTTTGGGATGTACTGATGTCTTTGTTTTGAAATACTTTAGAATCATTTAAAATAAGGGCACTTTCATTTAAAGTAATACTCTGAGCAGGTGTTCTCACTAAAACTATTATTATAGGTAAGAAATCTGTGTATGAATCCAATTTAATATCAATTCAATTCTCCATTTAATGTGCTTCAACTTTTTAATAACTGTGTGAATATGCCTGGTGGGGGGGGGGGGTGTCCCTATGCCCATCCAGGGGAGAACATTTAGAAAAACATTCATTGATCAGATGGAAATTCATTCATTCACTCAGGCAGACACATTATATGGGGCAATTTGGATAGGGCAATTTAGAGCAGCCAATTCACTTCAAATCCATGTTTTTGGACCGTGGGAGGAAACCACAGAACCTGGAGAAAGCCCACATAGACATTAGGAGAACATGGAAACTCCACCCAGATAGAGATTCGAACCTGGATCCCCAGCAGTGAGAGGTGGACATGCTAACCACTAAGCCACCTTAGCAAAAATTTGAAACGTAGACAAATGGAAGTAATTAAATATCCTCTCTGGCAATTTCTAATTAACTTTAAAAATTAATAAAACATAGGATTGACCAGACATGTCCTTTAGCTTTAGATAAAATGCACCCCCCCCCTACTTATCTACCATCTAGGTATAGTTGGTATAGGCAGCTGCCAGGGGCGATATCAAAAATAGAAGATATTTTTGCATACTTTCAGTCCACTGAACTGGAGCATGTCGAGCATCTGTGTTGTTCCTCTTTTCCAGATCAAGGATAAATTAAACCTTTGTGCCAGAACATTTTTCCAGATGTAGAATATGTGACAATTGTTTTCTTTTGTCACAGAAGTTCATTACGTTTCATTTTAGTTAGTTAGTTTACCCTGTGTTTTTATTTATTTGTATGGTAAGCAAGTTACATACATGCAAAAATAAATAGGGTTTTAATAAATAGTAAATAATTTCCATCTCATTCTGAGGTAAATGAATATGTTCAGAAGCCAATACATGTTTTTGTTTCCATCCTTCTCCTGTACCTCACTATGTTATCAGAATTAAGAGTTCAGATTTGGCAATGCCAGATTTGGGCATAACAACTGCTGAAGAATGACGCACGAGTTCTGTGCTTCTTAACTGAGCCATGTTTTTAATTGCGATGATGAAGTGGCAATCAGGGAACTCGGTACCAGCCCGTTCTAACTCCGTTTCTCTTTCCTCTGTACATTAATTCACTATTTGGCAACTGTTTATTTATTAAAATGTGATCGTTTTGTGATTGTTATAAGTGTTCATGATTGTAAATTGCTGGCAGAGATGAAATCGCTTTGGCTGTGCCTCGCACTCAGTACGATGCCCTGGAGTAGGTGCTTATGCATTTCGTTTCTGAGTGAATGTAAGCATGAATTAAATGTTCATTCATTCGGCCCATTATACAATCAGATTTGATTTTAATTTGAGTCATATATTCAGCAAAAATGACTGTAGATCTGAAAAACCAAACACAACAACATTGATTTGTGGGAGCTGTAGCCTACATGGTGAATGATGCGTGCTCGTTTGGCCGCATTATCTACTCTGTCATCATTAACACCCTGAATGCACATTGTGTCCTTGCAGCAGTGAAGTACTGTTTTCTTGAACGTCATCCTTTTCACTTTCCCCATCACTGTTGAATTTTCTGCTCCGTCTTCACTTCTCTGCTCTTCACAGATTTGAAATAAGAACAGATTTGCCTCGAATGACAGAATTTGATTTTCCATTAAAAAGGCAAATAGTGGTTCTGAATGTGAGTGACTTCATTACCCAAAGGTCCCGCTGTGTTAATGGAGTACATTTCATGGATGAGCTCTGGTACTTCACCTGTATTATGTATAACCTGTATGATGGTGTACATGGAAATCTGAAGGACGTTGTCAATACGATTCTTAAAGGTGGATAATACATGTTTTATTTATCGGGATTAAATGTCTGAATATTCTTTTTGAGTACTTTGTGAATTTCAGCAGCATTTAAAAATTTGAAGGCAGACCAAATTTATGTGCGATCAAGTCCTTGACTTTTAAAGCTTTAATAATATTCAATGCATTTATAGTTTTCAAAAAACGAGACTGTGTCAAAAAATCTACAATCTTAGGCCACTTTATTAGATACACCTCCTTGTATATTCATCAGCTCCACGTTTCATTGTTAGACTCCACTTCCCATTCACTGTTAGTCTCATACTCTGTTATTTGATAATGAGAACCCCCACAGGACTCCCACTATATTGTTTATCAAGAAACCTCATGACGATATGTTTGCTTTTCGCCTGGCTATTCCAAACGTTTCAAATGCAAGTAAATGCAACAAAAACTGGGTTCTGTAATCAAAATACAGCAATTTTACAATTAAATGTGATATGGAGATTATATATTTAATGTAGATGTTGACTTATGTCCCTTGTAAACGACAAGATCTTTTATTTAACTGTAAAAAGCTGAAATTAAAATACAAATCCACAATAGATGCTTAAAGCCTAAAGTGTGTATGCATTTGGGAACCTGTTAATATTCTGTTCTAAGTTAATCCCCCATTTCTTGTTCTAAAAGCTTTCAGTCATCTGGAAGTAATGCATCAGCTTTTTAAAAACTCGTTTTGAGATGTTACTACTTTTTTTTTATCAAGATAATGAGTTTAATAGCAATGTTAGCTTTTTTGCCTTGGGATGACAGTCACATGCCTGATAAGATCTGTGTGAGATCTTCAGTTTAATCAGTTTAAAAAGCAAAATGGAATGAAGTTAGATCGATATAAAATAGATAAGAATAAGGAAAGATTGCACCGAAAAGGCGGAGGCTGCAGATAAAAAAAAAAAGAATGAGGGGGGGGGGGGGGTTGGGGGTTGTCAATAGTTGTCCTTTAAAAGCAGACCGTTTCCAAAGTGCGCTCCTCTCCGCCGGCTGATGCTGAGACGCGCGTCTGCCTCGTCTGCGTCCCGCTCTGAGACGGATGGACTTCTTCTGTCTTTAAAATTGTTCTGTTTGGGTGAAACAGAGTGAGGAACGTGGACCAAATCTGATTTTTGAGGACGCTGCGCTCCTGTACATCTTTGAGAAGTCGGATTTTGCGCACTCCAACTGCGCTTGGCTTTTTGTTTTGAATCCGTTGGGGGAATAAACTGAGGAGTTATTCGAAGATGTCTTTCGTTTAAGACTGAGGAATCGAAGTGAAGTGAGCGGGATTCGAACCCGGAGACTTTGGCCGGGCAGCCGCGCGCCCCACGCACGTGCACCGTCCTGTAACGGGAACGCGGGAGGGCATGCGGCACGATGCGGGATGCTGTTAGAGCGGCATGGCAGGGCTCGCTGCTCTCGGCGCTCTCCTCATCCTCCACCTCCTCTTCATCCTCCTCCTCCTCCCCCTCCCCGTCATGCAGCTGGGAGACGGCACGGCGGAGCGCCTCGCCTGGATGCTGGCGGATAAAGGACCGTTCCGGCGCGCGCACGACTTCTCCGAGTTCTCCGAGCGCCACCATCACGGGTTCTCCACCCGCTACAAGATCTACAGGTAACAGAGTATCTAGAGTTGATTCCATGGAGTGGCAAAAGCAACATGGGGGGGGGGGCTTTGACCTGGAAAAGACTGGAATCTGAGGTTCTGTTAAAAACATCACTTAGTTTCTAACTTTGTTGTAGTTTAATGTGCCCACTGATGCATCCATCCATCCATTATTCATTCATTCATTCTGCTTTGTCCTCTATTAGGGTCGCGGGGTTCCACATGCCCATCCAGGGGAGAACGTTTCAGGCGCTGGGCAGACACACCCAAGACAGGGTGCCAATCTATCGCTGGGCACACACTCACGCACACATACACACACTGTATGGGGCAATTTGGAGAACTCAATTGACTTGATCCATGTTTTTGGACTGTGGGAGGAAACCGGAGAACCCGGAGGAAACCCACACTGACATGGGGAGAACATGGAAACTCCACCCAGATGGAGATTCGAACCGGGAATCCCTAGTGCTGAGAGGCAAAGCCACTAAGCCACCGTGCCTCCATCCATTATCTTCTTGTTAATCCTTTAATTGAGTTGTGTGTGTGTGTGTGGGGGGGTCCCTATACCCATCCAGGGGAGAAGTTTCAGCTCTGTGCAGATACACCCAGGACAGGGTGCCAACCTATTGCTGGCACACCCTCAATCACAGACACACACGTTATAGGGAATTTAGAGCAGCCAGTTCATCTTAAATATATGTATTTGGACTGTAGAAAGAAACTGTAGAACCCTGAAGAAAAAACCCAGATAGGAATGGGGAGAACATGAGAACTCCATTCCAGGATTCGAACCTGGATCCCCCAGCTCTGAGAGGCGCATGTGCAAAGAAAATTGGTAAATTTATACAAAAATACTATTTTTATATTATATGCCCACTGGAATACTATTTAAACCATGGCTCTCACTGTTCATCTGATAAATGCAGAAATCAGGAAACTAAAAGATGGTAGATTAACTTTGGCAACAGGTTTCTCGGTGCTTGATCGGTGGCTTACTGCCCCATTATTAATTAATTAATTGTTGTATTTTTCTTCTTTGTGATTATGCTGGTGGAAGGTGCTGGAGCCCTTTCCAGCTCTTATTGGGTGAAGGAAAGCAAACACTTTTTCTTTTTTTTCTTTAATTTACTCTCTGGCATGTTTTGGCTTTCCCGAAAGAAAAACCCACACAGACGGGGTGAGAACGCAAGATTCTTTCTTTTCATTCATTCAGTCATTATCTCCCGCTTTATCCTCTATTAGGGTTGCGGTGGGGTTCCCCATTCCCATCCGAACGTTTCGGGCGCTGGGCAGATAGACCCAGAACAGGGCGCCAATCCATCGCTGGGCACACACTCACACAAACGCACTTTATATGGGGCAATTTGGAGAATTCAATTGACTTGATCCATGTTTTTGGACTGTGGGAGGAAACCAGAGAACCCGGAAGAAACCCACGCGGACACGGGGAGAACATGGAAACTCCACCCAGATGGGGATTCGAACCGGGAATCCCTAGCGCTGAGAGGAGAACGTGCTAAACCACTAAGCCACCGTGCCGCAAAGATTCTTTCTTGATCGTGAAATCAGAACTCTAACAGCAAACATATTGTGACATGCCTTTTATTTACTGAATTACTGAGTCTCATTGCCACGCGTTTGAAATCGAGCATTTTGCATAAGTATATGCTTCCAACTTTGGGGAAATAAGGCCCTTAGTTTGTTCCAGCATGCGCATATCTCAGTTCATAATACAAACCTGATCTCGCATCAGTGTGTGACCTCACTGATGCACTTAAGGGATAAATGAACAACACGTGCCACAAACTGAACTGGAGGCAGGGTGGCATGGTGGCGTAGTGGCTGTACGTCCGCCTCTCAGCGCTGGGGATCCAGGTTCTAATCCCAATTTGGGTGAAGTTTTCATGTTCTCCCCTTGTCCATATGAGTTCACTCAGGGTTCTCCGGTTTCTGGCCACAGTCCAAAATGATGGATTGAGAGTGAATTGGCTGACCTGGGTGTATTGAAGTAAAAAAGTTTAGAAAATGTCACAAGTAAATGTCACAACGCTTTTGGAAATATCTTTGGTTTGTTTTCTTAACGTTATTTTAGAACTTATTGCTTTAACTGGCAACTTAATCTGTAGTGTGGTTCTCTTATAGGAAGAAAATCGTGTTTGGATTCTCAGGTCAGAAATGTTTCAACTAGAAAATGAATCCAGCAGTCAGTTGTAATGTCTGCACTGCGCACATAGAGAGCGGCAGCAGTAACGCCTCAAAAATAAACACTGCTATACAGTGATTTCACGCCAGTGACTGTGGAAATGGCTGCACTGAAGCAAAACATGCTGGAGGATACTGTTAAAAGGAGAGATGTATTACCTTGTGAGAGGAACGAGGCCAAACAAGATTAATGAGAATGTAATTAAAATCATTAGTTTGGATTAACAATGTGGGCTTCATGGAGCACGTTTTCGCCGTGCTCTAGAGTTTTGGAGTTGGGAAGCCGTCTCGATCCGTTGAGACACACATTTACATTCAGTTGTTTAGAAGATGATTTTATTCAAGAGATAGAACAACACAGTTCAGTAAGTTAAGCAGGAACCAGCTGAACTACAGTATCATATCTCATCTCAATATCCAGGGGAGAACGTTTCAGGTGCTGGGCAGATCTATCGCTGGGCACATACTCACACAGACACACACGCACACTGTTTAGGGGCAATTTAGAGCAGCCAATTCACCTTAAATACATGTCATTGTCTGTGACTGTGTGAGAAAAAAACCCAGAGAACCTGAAGGAAACCCACCCGGATGTAAGGAGAACATGGAAACCACCCAGATTGGGATTGGAACCTGGATTCCCATCTATCCCACGTGCTAACCACTAAGCCACCATGCTGCCCTATTATTATCTTTATTATTATTATCATTATTATTATTAACCAGGTGGCAGTCATCACTGGAGCTCAGTAAGATAGAAGAGCTGTATCTCTGGAACAGAGTGTCTATATGATGGAACAGCTCCAGAGACTGTCCTTTAGTTAGAGTCAGGACTTTGCAGTTTTTCTTTTTTGTCTTGTACGCCAGTGTGCGGTGTGAGCAGGTACATTGCAAATTCTTCCATTTAGCACTTTATTAGGAACATCTCTGCACCTACTTATTCATGCGTTTGACCTTTTGTGTGGTTCTGCATACCCAAGAACCTCATACAAGTACAGCAGGTTTGCAGGGACACCTGTACGAGTAAATGAATCTAAAAAAAACAACTTATGGAAGGAAAGTTCAGTTATAACTACAATATTAAAATGAATCTGCAGTACTGTAGACCTGCAGTGTTATTTTGAGTGTGTTAGGGAATTAATGAATGGGATTTTTTTTTGTTTTTTATTGTAAGCTTTTCCTGAAAATATAGCAGCATCCTGTTCTGCCTTAAATGGAATAATATGAAATGATCAATAATACCAAAAATATAATAAATATATTCTGTAAGATTCTGTATTCTGTAAGATTCTTCATATGATTTTACATATGAAGTAATGTAAAGTTTGCACATGCCCCCTTTTTGCTCCACTGATTTTCCATGTTCTTAGTTCCACTTAATGTAAAGATGGACTTTGTAGTTCTACAATTCCAGACTGTAGTTCATCTGTTTGTGTTCTACATTACAGTACGTCCCCTTTACTCTGTTCTCTAATGGTCAGGACCCTAATAGTACCACAATAAAACCCCCTCACATCAGTGTCACTGCAGAACTGACAAACAATCCACCACCCAAATGATACCTGTTCTGTGATGGTCCTGACCAATAGAGAACACAGATGGAATACAGTCTGTAATTGTAAAACTCCATCTATATGATAAGTTGATGATAGATGATGGAGCAAGAAGGAGGTGTGTCCACACTTTTGACTGGTACAGTTGTTTGTCTATGTAACTAATGATCTAGAATATTTCAGACCTTTATACACAATTAGAACTGTGCAATAAGTAAACTCATAAGCACCTCTTTAGCTCGCTGGCAGTGCAGTCTAATGGCATACTTTACCCCAAAATACCTCTATTTTCAGCAAACATCCATCAGTGAATTTAAAATATAATATAAAAAAAACATACAGTTCTGAATATTCTCACTTTATGTGGTAAGGAAATACCCCTGGGTCGGCTGCTAGCAGGTCCAGAACAGAGCTGAGTGTTTGAAACCTTTCAGTATTGCTCTGTTAGTAGCCTACATTTGAGTAATTACATGGCATCTATTTTGCAGTTTATAAAAATTAACACATTTATTTCCCCTGTGTATTCAGTCATTTTCTCCATGTTAATGAAAGACTTTTGGCCTGTTTCCTATTTTACTCCAGTGGAACGGCATCATGTGGTTAAAGCAAATTAATGAACATTAGCTCAGTTGTGTTTTGCTTACAAGAATTTTGTGTAACTTATTTTACATCAAATTAAAATAAATGGTTGTATCTTACTGTGCAAGGCACATCGCAAAGCTCATTAATAACTTATCCTCTGCCAACAGTCTTTATGCCTTTCGCCTGTCATTTAAATAGCAACGGTGCTTGTGAATAGAACTCCACCAATGGGTGTGGCTGTCTCGAAAATAGGTGTTTTCAGGCTCAGGTACATATCTGGTGTATCGCTATCTTGGCAATGGAAAACCCAGGTGAATCATTAACACAGGCGTCGTGTGTCCAATATCACTGAACGCGAAATAGAACGGAACCCTATTAAATCTGACTGCATTTCTACAGAGAATGCAGGTCCATATTTGACACTTTACTGTGGGTTCTCCATTCACACTCAAATGGAGAACCCCATAGAGCAGCACTTAAATAAAAAAAAATATATATATATATTGCACAGGGCGGCATGGTGGCTTAGTAGTTAGCACGTTCACCTCCGGGTTCTCCGGTTTCCTCCCAGAGTCCAAAAACTTGGATCAAGTCAATTGAGTTCTCCAAATTGCCCCATATAGAGTGTGTGAGTGAGTGTGTGCCCAGAGATGGATTGGCGCCCTGTTCTGGGTGTATCTGCCCAGCGCCCGAGACGTTCTCCCCTGGATGTGCATGGGGAACCCCCCCACGACCCTTTCATTCATTCTTTATCTTCCGCTTTATCCTCTATTAGTGTCGCGGTGGGGTTCCCCATGCACATCCAGGGGAGAACGTCTCGGGCGCTGGGCAGAATCACCCAGGACAGGGCGCCAATCTATCGCTGGGCAAACACTCACTCCACAGGGGGCAATTTGGAGAACTCTATTGACTTGATCCATGTTTTTGGACTGTGGGAGGAAACCCACGCGGACACGGGGAGAACATGGAAACTCCACCCAGATGGGGATTCAAACCGGGAATCCCTAGTGCTGAGAGGAGAACGTGCTGACCACTAAGCCACCATGCCGCCCCCCCCCCCCCCATGACCCTAATAGAGGATAAAGCATAAAATAAAGGATGGATATATATATTGTACAAACAAGCTAATTATCTATTATAATTATCCTTTATCAGTACATTATCCTTTATAATTACAACTTTATCAGTGATGCAAAACTTTTTTATTTGCATTTTCATTTTATAAATTCAAGTTTGAACGCAGTGTGGCTGTTATGAAAAGTGTTGGAGACAAATGCTGCCTGCATTTCATTAGAATTCTGAGCACCAACAGCCAGTTCCTATTGATCTACAAGGCCTACAGGGGTTGTGCACTTCCACTTAGAAACATATTGACTTCCCACGCCATTTAGTGCTTTATAAACAAGTAACTAGCTTGAAGACAGGTTTGTGGCTTTGGGAGTTCTAGAATGCCTTCTGTGTGTTTGTTTTGGAACCAGAAGTTATGCTGTCTCGGTTGTCCTTGTTATGCTGGTAAACAGTGTTATACTGTTGCAGTCCATCTACTGTTTATTGTTTTATATTTATTTTCACATTACTATTCTGAAACATTGTGCCTTTAAAAAAATGTATAAACCGTATAAAATTGGTATCTGTGAAATATTTTTTCTGCTTTAAGAAACCAATTTTTTTTTTGTTTTTTAGAAACTGGATATTCTGTACCTTTTCTCTTAAAATGTTGGTATGTTTATACAGTAATTGTTGGGAATACACTCCTACCATGAATTATATTTTGTTAATTACATTGTTTAATTTCTTGGTTTTAAATATATATATTTTATAGATGTGTATGTATAAATAAGTATGTAATGGGAATAAATGGTACATTTAAAACAAACAATCAGCAAATAATTAATCCTTAACAAAGGCATATATGCCACAATTATTAGCATTCCTGTGTTTAATGCTTTGAATTTGTCTTTGCTAATTAAAAAGCATCTACTCCCTGGTGATGACTTCTAATCAGGATGAAGAATACAGAGTAGGAAGATTCCTCTGAACACACTCACTCCCGATCGTTCAAATCTGAGGTCCTCTCTTGGGCATCTGTGAGCTCCTCCCCAAGTTTCTATGGGGTTTTTATCGGGGGATTAGGATGGCCGTGGCAGAAGCTTCAATATGTATTTAGTAAGCTATTTTAGTGTTAATCTGGCATATGTTTTGAAACATTGCTCTGTTAGAAGTTGCAGTGATGACCCATTTTTAGTTGCTTGGCAGAGGCTGACGGATTTACATTTAAAACAGATTAACAGATAAACAGATTTAATTTCAAATATCTTGGCTTAAGTCTGATGCCATATTCTCTCATGAGGTTCCCAAAGCCTTTAGAGGAAAAACAACCCATCAACATTACAGACCCTCCATCATACACATCGTAACGTCAAACCTGTTCCACATGATGCTTAATTCCATCTGACCTTCCAACACTGGACTAGTTAACATCCTGGCAACATTTCAGAAAACTTTAGGCAGTTAGGTTCCAAATTAAATGCTGGCAAGCAGGTACCTTAAACTTGTTGATGCCAAAAAATATTTTTGTAACTCTCCAGTCTTTCTTACCATCCTGCCCACGAGGCATATGGCTAAATTAAAATTACTGCTTGTCCAGGCAACATTTCCATAACTCTAATGACTGGAACTTTTTAATTACTGTCTTTACTCCAGATAGGACCATATTTCGGTGAACAGCGGTGTTTTGTAATCATTTTCTGACTTTAAACAGTATGTTTTGTTGTCTTTTCCATAAAAAGGGTGCCAGTGGAAACCGATGCTGGAGAGCCAGCACAGTCGGAGAATGATAAGAACCTCTAGGTGCAGAGTGCCAAGCCCAGCCATAAAAGAAAAAAAGTGAAACACACAATGCTAAGAAGTTGAGCCGTGGCTGTATGCTGTGAGTTTCAACGGCGATGACTCACATGTGAAACGTGAAAGTGTCCCTTGAAAGTTCACAATGTATGTTAATGTCCCAGCCATAAATACAACGCCCTGAATACATAAATACGCTTCAGCCTGCCAGTGAATAAGCCTTAAGTGCTACCACAGCTGGAGCCCATTGTGGCTGCACCTGCACCCAATTAGAATAACAGTCAGTTTTAGCGGGAAGAGGGTTTTTATTTCTCTATCCATGAAAATTGCAGCAGTATAGAACTGTACCTTGCTGATCCCTTGATGATTGGGATTTTATATAACAGGAGATTAGTCTCAGAATTGGACTTTTGGATCGAGCCTAAATGCTTCATACATCATCAAAATTGACGATGTGAAGAAGAAAAAAAAGAAAGAAAAAAGGGAAGGGGCTTTACTTACTTCATATTATTTTTACATAAAGTTCTGTATGAATAAATGTGTTTTAATAGTTTTGTTCAGTCTTGTTGTGTTTTAAATACTAACTCTCATAACTAATCTCAGCTGCAAATCCAAAATCTGTAAAGTTTCATTGACTGATTTGATCTGAAGATGATGGTATGATCTGTATGATGTTTTTGATGACTACAATGTACACATAGTGTGCTGTATTTAATGATTAAGCCCACAAACAACCTGTAAACTTACAGGATTTTAATTCTGCACACAGAATTCTGCTGCGATCGATGTTTTGCATTCTATACAGCAGATGGGAAAGTTCCATCTATCTCAGTTTCCACCTCACGGTCTCGTGTTGCCCACATAGAAGTAATTCTCACATCAGCCATAACCATCTGGTTATATGTGGCTCCCCTCATGTGTAAGGGGAGATTCTAACACATCAGCAAGAAGCTGTACCAATCATCAGCTACATTATGGATTCCCTTGAAAATGTGTACTTCGGAGTAAACAAGCAGAAAACTGATGGCTCTCAACTCCCAGCTGTCTTTTTCATTTCAGCCGTCTTAACAGTTGCCATCATGCACTTAGGATGGAACACTGGATCATATGTGTTATATAAGAAATTTTCCTAGTTCTAGCAAAATAAAGAGGGGTCTTTTATGGTTCAAAGTCAGTGTCAGATTCCCACAAACCCATTCACCCATAGATCTTGTAACTGATTTACTTGTACTCTTGTTTTCTTCAGGGAGTTTGGCCGATGGAAGGTGAACAACTTGGCCGTGGAGAGGCGAGAGACAGTGCCTTTTGATCCCGAATTCATGCGCAACATCAGGCAGCTGGGGCGGAGGCCAAGTCTGCAGATGATCACAGACAACATCATCAAGAAGTACGGGACTCATCTGCTGGTCTCAGCTACTTTAGGAGGTAATATCAGGTCTTCAGTTTGATTTTAATCGAATAGAAAAAAAGTAGTCTTTATATTTTGCTATAATTTGCTACAACCACCATCTCAAAAACCTGACATCGTCTTCTTGGGATCTGTCTGTTCCATCAGAAAACAATAGATCCATTGATAGAAGAATCTTGTGGTTCAGTAGATTCAGGTCAGCTGACCTTATAACATTACTGAGCTCTGATCTGGGGGGGTGCTGCAGTCAGGTCTGAGTTACATCCAAGTGGGGACCAGTTTTGGCCAGAAAGTGTATTGACCATAAAATGAAAATCCTTATTATTGAAAATCCTGCTTGGACCTGGTTTACAGAATTACACACAACTTCACTTTTTTGTGTTTATTTCATGTCTATTTGTAACTATAAAATGTACCATGCAGTAAATAAAATGTGGTGACAATTCTTTAGATTGGACCAGCCTAGACACCTGAGGTTGCACTTTTTGCCCCGCCAGATAGGGCTGTACTATTTTTGTTAAAAGGTTTTTTCATATTCACTGCTTCTTTCTTTTGAGAATAATTACAGTACTCACCACAATGATCCTCAATTGATCTCTCAGCAGCTAAGTGCTGCTTCTACACCCTCATTTTGGGTACTTCTTGAAGCTTCACTCGTTCACTACCAAAGCCTTTTTTTTTTTTTCTCAGAAATTCTTTCTTTTCTCTGGAAAAACCTCCAGTGCATTGGACTGCATTTGGTTCCTCCTTATCCATTAAAAGACAATTGCTCCACTTGCCTGCTTTATCCAGAAATGCAGAGCCATGTACCACTGTGTGACTGAGGTGAAAAGTTTATGTATTAAAAAGAACAAGATGCAACCTCGCTGACTTCCCCCTCATGAAGTGGAAGTGCAGAACACATTTGTCAATGTCAAGCAACTGGCCGTTTTCAGTAGCAAGGGAGGAGCGTATAGATCAGAAGCGATCGCCGTCCGCTCATCGTCCAACAGCACGAACCCCTAAATGAGTTCCTTAGTGAATTAGTGTAGTCTGTTTCTGTACAGGGTCGCACTGTTTTGGTAATTAAAATAGTGGAAAATTAGTAGTGGGGCAGATTTAAACCAGTTTACTCTTCAAATAAATGACTTTTGAGGTTTATCAGCATTATCTCTTCTTAAACTGTTTACCACTAACTATCGTTAAACATGAGTTCAATAAAGAGAGGGTTAAATGTGATTGTATTTATTTACTATTTATTGGACTACAGTGCTTTTTCATCTTCGGTGTACAGGCGAGGAGTCCTTGACCATCTTTGTGGATAAACGGAAGCTGAATGATGGTCGAACAAGCAGTGAAGCCTTAAATAGCACATTGACTCTCGAGGCCCTCCACCAGCTGGCTGCCTCCTACTTCATCGATCGAGATTCAACGCTGAGAAAACTTCACCACCTCCAAATTGCCTCCGCAGCCATCAAGGTATGGCCCAAGCTCACTGAAGACTGTAGTTTATAAGTTGAAGTAGGCACAGTTGGTTAATTTTTTTTTTTAAGGCCAAAGATGTCTAGTAAGGGCCCTGACCTAGAAACTTTCTTGTCCGTAAACCACTTCTTTTTTTTTATTTATTTATTTTTATTTAATTTTATTTTTTTTTGCCGGTGAATTATCAGCTCGACCTTACTGTTTCAGAGAAATGTAGGTGTATTTGGCACATACTGTTTTTCTTTTCAATCCTGACTAATGGCTTAGAAAAACATCCCTATAATGTAAACCACAACCATTTACATCATACATATATTGTGTGTATTTGGGTGTTTCGCATTTTGCTTTCTTATGCTTCGAATTCTGTCTATTTTATTCTACTCTCTATTATTCTGTTAATAATCATGTTTCCTATATGGTATAAGAATAACACCTCCAGGTATTATAATACAGGATGGGTTTTGTTAAAATGGTAATGGCAGTGTCAATTATTTCATCTCTGATGGATTGAATATAAGATCTCTAGACAGATTTCTACTTTGTTAGTCTGTTTTGTCATCTAGATCTTGTAAAGATATAATTTCTACTTGGCATGGTGGAGTTTTAGCTTGCACTTACAAAAAAACTGTGTTTACAGTCAGTGGTTCTGAATCCATGCATTGAGTTTTTTTGAGATATCGTATATATGGTGTTTATACTGAATTGCTTAAGGGTTTAAACATCACAGCTATTCAGTATTGGTTTTTGATCTTGTCTTCTGCAAACAGATTTAACTGGATTTATTTGAATCTTTAAATGATATAATGCCATATGGATGATCAAATAATCCCAACTGTTCTTGCTTTTCTATATTGAGAAAGTGAATCTTTTATTACCCAGTCATGTTAAGCTATGGTCATGTAAATGGAATATCTGATGTGTTGCATGGACACGACACATATTTAAAATCCCAGTTAAGGTAGGTGAGTGAGACAGACTCATTCTTTATTGGTTGTGTCATATCGGCGGTCATTATTAGCGCCATAGCTGGTATCAATAACACTGGGCCGGTTTTGTCATTATAAATGTACCATGCATGAGCAGCTTCATGTCAGTAGAGAAAAATAGGCCTCATATCACAGTATTTAGATCTAATCATTTACATGCCAGCCTGGAGATTAAGAAATTGACTTGATGAAATATATAATGCATGTGAGATTTTGGTAGAATACTGAACGAGCGATGAAGTAAAGGCTCGGAATTGAGGCTGCTCATCTGTCTTGTGAAAATGTGATTTATGAAGGTCAACACAGTTTTCTCTCATTTCCTTTGTTTATCCTCTACCTGCCCTGGAAACATGACAGATGTGTCCAAACCATATAGTATAATATATAGCCAGAAGCATGATGACATCATTCCTGTTGGTAAGAGTTGGGATTAGATCCCAGAGGCAGTGTTGTAATAAGTGCATGAATTTAATCAGCCCCTAATGGTTTCTGTTTTGTGCCTACACGCTGTGAGGTGTACCAATTAAATTCTAAATGAGAATTGTCTAGAAATTTTTATGAACATGTTTTTCTAAATTGATTTTATTGGGAAGAATGAAAACTCTTAATTTGTAATGTTGTTACTTATGCATGAGCTATTTGAATGCGAATGAAAAAAATATTGATGGAATAATTTTGCTGTGCGTCATGGATCAGAACAATTTGAGAAGATCCAGATGACATATATTTACCCACTACTATAGGAAAAGAACATGCCAAACTCATAACAATTCTTCCATCTATGTTTTCTTCCACTTAATCCCTTAGAAAGGGTCACAGAGGGGAGAATGTTTGGGGTCCTGGGTTTATCTGCCTGGGTTTATAAACCCAGGACAGGGTGCCAATCTGTCATTGGGCATATATATATATATATATATATATATATATAGAGTGGCACGGTGGCTTAGTGGTTAGCACGTTCGCCTCTCAGCGCTAGGGATTCCCGGTTCGAATCCCCATCTGGGTGGAGTTTCCATGTTCTCCCCGTGTCTGCGTGGGTTTCTTCCAGGTTCTCCGGTTTCCTCCCACAGTCCAAAAACATGGATCAAGTCAATTGAATTCTAAAAATTGCCCCATATAGAGTGTGTTTGAGTGAGTGAGTGTGTGTCCAGCGATGGATTGGCGCCCTGTCCTGGGTCTATCTGCCCAGCGCCCGAAACGTTCTCCCCTGGATGGGCATGCGGAACCCCACCGCGACCCTAATAGAGATAAAGCGGGAGATAATGAATGAATTAATGAATATATATATATACATATACACACACACAATATAGGAGCAATTTAAAGTTTTTGGACTGTGGATGCAAACCAGAGAACCTGAAGGAAATTCATGTGGACACGGGGAGAACATGGAAAACTCCACCAACATCCCAGCGCTGAGAGGCAAACATGCTAACCAGATGGACTACAAGTTTGTAATTGTAAAACTTCAACGTCCATCTTTACAGAAAGTAAAATTGATACAATGGACAATAAGTGGAGCAATAAGGGAGTGTGTCCTAACGTTAAAGTGGAACTGTAAGTCCCTGTAAATCACCAATGAATACTCAGAATACTCCAGGTATAACACACAGATAGAGATTGTTTGAAGGATGTATTAAATCTTCAGGAAGGTTTTTTTTCTTGATTGACAGAATGGTAAATCCACCTTTCCTCGTTCTTAATGTTGGTCCTTAAAATGCCGTCCTGTCCTCGCAGTGCTGCAGCTTCTTCTGAATGCAGGTTACATTCACAATGATCTTTTTCTTATCCAGCCTCGCGGCAAAGCTTCTTCCTAGTCCTCTGTTCTTTTGAGTTTTCTTCAGTTAAGATTTATTCTGGCTTCCAGTTCCCTCTGCAGGCTTTTTACCACTGGCTATTGTTTGTCGATTCTTTCTCCTTTGTTTCCCCCTCCCCATTTCCTGTTTGTCTTGCATCATTACTATAAAGAAGCTCTTGTAACTGTCAGCTTTCTGCACTTTACTGACGTGCACTCCCTTGGCAGCCTTTAGTCATCGTCTTATTCTCTCTTTATTATATCAATTGTTACCTGGTTTCTTCTCACCACTGTGTTTACTGCACATCCATGATCAAAATATCCAGCATAACACAGAGTTCTCCTCATGATGTCTTTCCTTTTTTCTCTTTCTCTCATTAAATAAATAGACCTCTAGCACCAGAAACGTTCTCTCTCTCTGTCTCTCTCTCTCTCTCTCCACGACCCTACTGGCGGATTAAGTGGAAGATAATATATAAATGGACATAGTGGTTAGCATGTCCACATCTCAGTGCTAGGGATTTAGATTTGAATTGTTTTGATCTGGGTGGAGTTTGCATGTTCTCCCCATGTCTGCATGAGTTTTCTCTGGGTTCTCTGGTTTCCTCCCCAGTCCAGAAATATTGACTCACTGTGAATTGGTTGGTCAAAAATTGCCCTATGTATAGTGTGTGAGTGAGTGTAGTGTGCCCAGCGCTCAAAACTCTATCTTACACACACACACACACACTCACACACACACTCTTTTATTAATAAGAATGCTTAAAGTTGTAAAGACTACACTAAGAAATATCACTTATTAAAAGCTTGATTTGTCATCTTAAATTTTACATGCAAAGATTTTGTCATCATTTATAAAATAATGACCTTTCTGCGAACATCGCAGTTCTAACATCATGTTTTAGTTACAGTTCATGTGACTGAATATTAATCTTCCGAGTCAGAACTCCGACCAATCGCCATGAGATCGCTGAATTAAAATTGCAAACCCTTCTGGCTTATTTGCATGTCTCCAGATCTTTATGTACATTTGCATGCAGAGCGATAGAATAGAATTCTTCAGCTGGCACGCTCCAAGGACTTTTGGCCAGCCTCAAACTTTCCGTGTGTGTGATTTCGTGGCATTAATGAATCACCCAGCAGCAGCAGTTGAAAGGTCAATAAGAGCCTGCTGTGGGTGTAATTTCTGTTTCTCTCTTGATCACACATGGGTGCACGCACTTCTTCACGTTTCTTGTCTTTGACTTCTTTGTGAGCTTTTCATCTTTTGCTTTAGTGACATTTCCGAGATCTTACCTTGCGCTTTCTGACATTTGTCGTCCTTGACTTTTAAGTGAAGGTTGAGTCTAAATAATTTTGTCATTTCCTTTTCTTTTCCTCCGCTGAGTGTTATCTTCAGAAATGTTCTATGAGTGGTTTGTTTTCAGTCTTTTCATTTTTTTATTTTTTGTCATTTGCTGTCAAGTCCTCTCCGTCTTTCTAAAAGTTCCTACCTGAATTTTCCACTGCATGTCCCCTGTTTATCTGTCTTTTTTTCATTTAGTTTTGTTGATTTTTTTTTTGATTTCTTGATTTTTTTTTTGTACATCATTGCAGTCTAAGTGGTGCTTTTAATCTCCTGCAGGTAACTGAGACGAGGACCGGTCCACTTGGCTGCAGCAACTATGACAACCTTGACTCTGTGAGCTCAGTTTTGGTTCACAGCCCTGAAAACAGGGTTCAGCTTCAAGGTATTTACAGTTCCTGTTATAATGAATAGAGCAGCAGTGACTTAATAGAAATGCCAATGTTGTCAGTGCTGGGTAATTAGTCATGGATTGCACTCATTCATCTAACCTGTCTAATTAATGTAATGAATCTAATTGCAACGCTTTTATTTTTTTCTTATAACTTCAGACCGGTATACATTGCATTACAACGTTGGGTCATTTTGCAGACACCAATCAATGAGGGTTAAGGGTCTTGTTCAAGGACCTGTATTGAGCCGTATTTGAACCCTGACCCTCAGATTGACAACCCATCAGCATAACCACAGAGCTACCCTACTGGTTGAATAACTTTAGTACTTCTAAATAAAATCAAGACAGATTGCTGGTGTTCTCCCTGATGCTAACTACCTGTGCTTCCTAAATGTAAACTAGTCTTAATCACTGAGGGAGTTTACTACAAGTTCAAGTTTATTTATTTATATAGAGCATTTTACAATAGTATATCTCTCTAAGCAGCTTTTAGAGTGTTCTGAGCCTGAACCCCCAAAGAGCAAGCTGAAGAGACGGTGGCAAAAAAACCTTCCTGTTAAGTTTTTTTTTTTTTTTTTTCTTTTAAGGAAGAACCCTTGTGAGAACCAAGGCTTAATGGGGGACTACTAATAGTTAGCTGGATGAAGCCAGCACACACTGATCCCAGCACGTTTTTGATGATTCTTTTTTTCCACCCAGGTCTACAGGTGCTTCTACCCAAGTATCTCAGAAGCAGGTTTGTACAAGCAGCACTGAGCTACATTGGCTGCAATGGCGAAGGTAGCTTTACGTGCCGGGACAACGACTGCTGGTGCCAATGCAGCGAGGGATACCCACAATGCAACTGCCCGACAGCTAACCTCCATGCCCAGCAGAACCACTTAAACCGTACAACTGAGGCCTGGAGGACCGTGAACCAGGAGTTTAAGCAATCAGGTGCCCAAAACGTTGTCATTTCATGCATTAAGAGTTGTTAATGTTAATTATTGTTATGGTTTTTGTTTAATTTTATTACCATTTTCTATTTGTAAAATTACGTAGATATTTCTTTCTAAAAGGGTTCTTTGAAAAAATTCCAAATAATATAATTAATTGCTGCAAAACAAACTTTAGCAGCTATAATGCCAATTTGCATTTTCTAATATCATCTCTTTACAACACCAGCGTGCTGATAGACAGTTATGACTTTGAGCAATGCATGACATCCTGTTATGATTTTAGCGAAACTAGAGTGAATCTAATATGCGTTTTCATGCAATAAAAACTATTATGGCCTAATTGGCTGTTATAAAAGTCCATTATGATAAATGGCAGCTTTTCTAAAACCTATTATAACATCGCTAAGTACCTATAAAACTCAATCTTAAATAATTATATTTATCTACACAAACTCTGACATTGTGAATTTCTACAAAGCCCATTTTGACTTTGTTTAGACTTTTCAGGTCATTGCATTTGCAAATGGTGGCATATTCAACATTAATGTCATTTCAAAGTATTGGGACATCCTCTAAATCATTTTTTAGTCTAATAGCAATAGGTGTAAAAAAATCAATCTGTATTTTGGACCACTAAACTAAGCTAGTAAATTGCCCTCATATAGTAAAGTGTGTGTGTATCTACCCAGTGCCCGAAATGTTCTCCTGTGGATGGGTATGTGGAACCCCATCGACTTTTATGTGGAAGATAATAAGATGAGATAAGCTGTCTGAAGGGACATAATTAGATAAAGTGAAACCAATTATGATGTCATGACATGAAGCATTAATCTCATTTGAGTAATATCAACAGACTAAGTTGCGGCCATTATACACTGAATGGCCAAATTATTAGACACCTTCCCTTTTCTGATTCCACCTCAGCTGAAGGAATATTGACATATGACCCCGAAGCGCAGCGTCGAATCAAGTGTTTTCTGATAATCATCTGCAGTGTGCAATCCATATTGAAATGGGAAATGATGCCTGTTAAGCTGTCCTCTTATAGGAGCCTCTATTTTTAAAAACTTCCAGTCCTGTGTGCTTGCATGTGTCAAGAGTAGAAGGATCAGTCAGAGTGATCCTGTGGACATAAATAGCTTCAGAGTCCAAGGAGGATGTCAAGAAATATTCTAATGAGCCGTCAGTGCAGATTGCAGTTGAAAATAAAGCTGGTGCTGCAACTAATGCTTCCAAAAGTATAATGTATAATCGCTTCACTGCACAAATGGACTATAACAGCAATGACAAGTTTGAGACCAGTTCAAGCACAAGACTTCAGTGGACTAAAGAGCAACAACTGAATTAATGAGCATCATGTGGTCAAATAAATCTATATGCTAATGAGAAGTTGGTGCAAGCGGCACAAATTAACCTTTTTAGTCAGGTGTCAATAGTTCAGGTTGGTAAAGGTGGGGTAATGGTGTGTGAAAGGTACCTGTAGGTAGATATTTGGACATTAGGGCTTACATAAGTGCAGCCCTTAATGGCAGCTGTTTACCCTCTAGTGGAAGGACACACTTGGAAAATGCACCATGCTGAAGGGGGCAGATTGTCATGGATTGCTTCAAGGATTGAGTCCCTGAAAGAACCCTAGGAACCCTCAATTACAGTGTATCCTCAGATTGTAACAGACAGCAGGCTGATGCAATGGTGAAGCACTGTCACTCCAGATGTTAGTATGTTCTCCCCATGTCATTTAGTAAGTGAATTGAACATGATAACATGGCTCAAGAGGATTTCCAAACCAGGTTTTACATGCGAGTTGCATCAGGAAGGTGTTGCTTGGCAACAGTTGAGCCTCCATCCAGTTGTAGGACTATTTTAGTTCATGAAGTGACATAAATAATTTAAAAAATATATATTAGTTGTAGTTTGTTGGCACTTAAAGGCAACTAATCAAATATATTGTCACTTGTGCCTGAAACTAGAGCTGTTCTGATATGTAGTATATAATTTTGTGATTTGATATTATTATGTTATATATTTAGTATTACAGCAATTTTTTTACCTTATGGCATCAGAATGGAATGGAATTTTCAAAATTATAGTTAAAATGAAAGTCAAGGGTTTTTTTCCAATCTTGACCAAATTTGAATTTACAAATGAAATTTTTTACCAGTAAAATTCTTTATATATGTATTATTTATTTATTTATTGATTGATTAGGTGACTACACACTATCACATATTAACACCCTTTTTATGATCACATTTGCAGATGAGTTCCAGTCATTCGTTGGACGGCTGTCAATGTTCACAGCAATGAATCAGTCATCAGTACGCTGGGCGTGGAGGAGCGACGCAGCTCTGTTAAAGCGCTACAGAAAACTAGAGAACGATGCCGCGTTCCTGCTCAATAAAGCTCAGCAAATCGCTGCAACACTTTTTAGCCTTAGCAGGAGGTGCCGGTCACATCTTAAAATAATGCTCCCCCGGGAAAGGTACAAATCCTATTCCAGTTTATTTACACAGTCTTCTTTCCCTTCTAAATTTGCAAATGTTTTTTTCCTACCTTTTTGTTTTTCCTTAATTTTCTCATTTTTTTTAGTTTATCTCATTATCTTCTGCTTAATCCTCTACTACAGTTGCAGGGGAGGTTCCCCATGCCCATCTGGGGTAGAACGATTTGAGCGCTGGGCAGATGCACCCTGATGAGGGGGCTAATCTATCGCTAGGCACACGCAAACACACACACACACACACACAATATATTTATCTTGAATCCATGTTTTTCGACTGTGGGATGAAATCCACGTAGACAATGAGAGAACATGAAAACTCCACCAAGATCAGGATTCGAACCTGGCTCCCCAGCGCTGAGAGGCAGACGTGCTTCAAAATGCAAACAACTACATGAACAGGAACTCCAAAAGGCAACATGCAGCTGGAATGAAAACATTAGCTTGTTCCTTACTAAAGACACCAGCTAACATTAATAACGTGCAGGACACATCATTAGAACGTTAAGTACTTCAAAAAGCTATTTAAACTCAAATATGCTGTAGGTAGAAATGGAAAATGTCAACCAGTGATAAGATGGATGAATACAATTAGGGAAATCATAAACACATCATTAGGCACTCTAAAGAGCAAAACAGAAGAAATGATGCTGGAGGAACATTATCCAGACCACCTTAATCCTACTCTCTCTAACTCCAAAACCTCGCGCCTGTGCTATCGATCTAATAAATTCATTCCTAATCCTGCAGCAGCAACTGTACCTCAAACATCTCAGCGCAGCTCAGCAATCAAAGGTAGCACTTTTTTTGTTGTGTAGGTGACACATGTAAATGAGTCGGCTAATAAAAAGATTTATTCGTTGGCTACAAGTTGCTGTAAATCAAGGGCGCCAAACACTTTCAGGACATAACAGAAGAACAGAGGTCAGCGCTGATGGCTTTTTGCTGCCCTTAGCATTCTTGCTTTACTGTGTTATTATGCAACTGGGATGTGAAATTTGCTGCTGTAGCATCTGTGCTGACGTCCATAAAATCCACCGAGAGGTCATTAACCTCGAAGCTAATTCGTGTGGCTTAGTGAATTGGATAAAAATTCCATTAGCTTATGATTTCTGAAAGGACGGCGCTAAATTATTAGCATGCTTAAGATACATTCAGACGGTGATTTTAGACTGATTTAAGAAAAACATCTAAGTTTATCATGTAATATATATCATTCTTACTAAAAATGGAAGACAAGATTATAGTTTAGGCATACACTTTTTATTTTGTGCCATCTCCCCATGATGCCTTTCAGTTGGGTTTTGCTGTTTTGTTAACGCAAATGTATTAATCTTTTTATGATGGATACTGTAACTATTTGATGGCCATGTGGAACCTCACCATGACCCTAGTCCTTAGTATAGGATTAAGCATTTAAGATCATAAGAAGATTAATTCTATCATAAAAATCTTTGCCATTTATTTAATACTACCTCTTATTTCTGTGTCTATTACCTTTCAATGATGTGTTAACTAATTTCTACTCTGAAAATCTCAGTTATATGGATTTTAACTAGAGCAGCTGTTAATTGCCCAGGTCTGGACTAGACGTGTTGAGACTTTTGCATAAGATTGTACATCCATCTAAATATATTTATATTTTTATGCCTCTCAAGCTGTCCGTTTTATGCTTAGTGAACTCTTCGTTTTTAAATGTATTCATACAGCTTCATTACCGTTTTGTCTCCAGGCGTCTCAGTTACTGGCTGCAGCTTGTCTTGTCCTTGCTGTACTGTGGTGAGGCTGAACATCCAGGTGTGTACTCTGAGGAAACACGCAGTTGTGTATGTCCAGTTGGTCATCTTTCCTGCCAGGGCTTAATCCCATGTGTGGCAGGTGTGAGTGAGCGTTGCGCCTCGTGCTCACCTGAAAATCGTACACGCTGCTCCAGCTGCAATAGTGGCTTTGCGCTAAGCCATGGGTCATGCAGACCTGCTGCTCCAAGCCCTACCAAACAATATCTGGGCACCGAAACAGAGCTACAAGACACTGAACTACAGCATCTGTTGGAGCAGCGTGAGGGTCATCTGGCTGTCCCTGCCATTTTTGTAAGCAGCGACGTCAAGCTCAATACCTGGTTTGAGCCCTCATGGCGGAAGAGGATGCTTCTGACTCTTAAAAGTAACAAAGCCAAGACAAGTAGGGTCTATATGCTTTTGGGAATTTCAGCCCAGATTTGCCTGACACAGAACTCGATGCTAGAGCCGACACTCTCTGTATCAATTAACCCATTTGGCGGGAGCCACTCAGAAAGCTGGATAATGCCAGTTAACCAAAATGGCTACCCTAACTGGGAGAAAACGAGCATGAACCTATCTGCTGAATGCTACAACTGGACCCTGACTTTGGGAAACCGATGGAAGAGTTTCTTCGAGACGGCCCATTTCTACCTGAGATGCAAGCTTCAAGGGAACGAGACAAACAATTCAGAAGTAACAAACTCCTCGCGGAACTTTGGCCAGATGAAGGTTAACAGCATACAGCTGTTCGGATACAACGTGCACTTTGACCCGGAGGCCATCCGGGACTTGATTCTGCAGCTGGATTATCCATACACACAGGGATCTCAGGACTCTGCGCTGCAAGAGTTAATGGAGATTCGATACCGAGTAAATCGATTATCTCCGCCCGGACCAACGCCTTTGGACCTTTTCTCTTGTCTTCTTCGCCAGCGACTAAAACTCTCAAGTTCGGATGTGCTGCGGATTCTCATAGCACTCCGGGCGTTTGGTGCAAAGCACCGGCACTATACAGAGTATGAAACAGCTAAACTTTGTAGCTAACAAGGAAACTCTAACTTTGGTTTGTTGGATTATTTAAATGGATTATGTTTTGTCTGAAATTTGTTTTGTGGGACTAAAAGTGTTGCTGGTTTCGGTGTTTGTTATATACTTTATTTGCTTCTTGCCATAATCTATATTTGATGTACTTGTTTTAAATAGTAGTTTAAATACATATTAGCAGTTTTATCAATGTTGCCATTTTGGAAAATAAAAAAAAAAAAAACATGATGAACGTGTATTAAAGTCTTTTTAATGTCTGTGAGGGTTAAATAATAAAGAGTATTTAAAGTTTGGTAACAAAAATTAAATGGAGTACTAAACCACTTAAATGCTTTGATGCAAATAATGTGTGTTTAAAATTGAAACCAGAGTTCCAGCGATTTATGAAAATCTTGAATCAAGTTTTATTGCAAGCACTTTTTACAACAGTACATTGTCTCAAATCAGATTTTTACTGTTCAAAGTCTGAACCCTCAAAGACCTGGCAGAGACAACGCTGGAGAGGGAAAAACTCTTTGTTTAAAAAGGAAGAATCCTTGTGAGGGCCAAGGCTCAGTGGGGGGCTCATCTTCCTTGAGCTGCCAGAGTCATGTATGAACATTCGTTTTATTCCTAAGGTTATTTTTTCAGACTCAAAGCAGCTTATAAATATTCCAACTTGATGGTTCGGTCAGTGTACAGGGTCAGCCATGTTACAGCAGCCCTGGAGCAATGAGGGTTAACGGCTTTGCTCAGGGGTGCATTGGAAACTTCAGTAAACTTGGGTTTGGAACTCTCAGCCTTCAGATTGCATTGCATTGCCTACATGTTTGAACAATTTTGTACTGTATTGAGTTGTCTCTTTCTCTTTTAGTTGTTCCTGTTGGGGTCACCACAGTAGGAAACTGCCCGTTCTGATGAGTGTACTGACAGGTACACTTCCAAAGGCTAGGTGTTAGAGTTAAACAGCTCTCTCTCTCTCTCTCTCTCTCTCTCTCTCTCTCTCTCTCTCTCTCTCTCCTTCATATGTTCGAAACCTTTTATTTTGGTGTTTTCATTTAGTCATTATGTCATTTAAACATCAAAATATATATAAATCTTTTTTTTAATAAGTCCTGCATGTTTGGCATACATTATTCGATATATTATCTCATCTCAATATCTTCCACTTAATCTTTTACTAGCGTCGCAGGTCCTCTGCTCATCCAGAGGAGAACGTTTCAAAATCTATCACTGTCACATATAATATATGGGGCAATTTAGAGCAGTTAACAGCAGCCAATTTACCTTGAATCCATGTTTTTGGACTGTGGGAGAAAACCTTAGAACCTGGGACACGGGAGAACATGAAAACTCCACCCAGATCGGAATTTCAATCTAGATCCCCAGTGCTGAGGGGCAAAAACCCATAGTGTCGCCCCAATATATAACCAGTTTATTCTGATTACTTTAACAAGAGTTAAAACCTTAATAACAGAAAGAAGGTTGAGTGATCATGAGAAATCAGATGAGTCGGTATATGGTGTTTTAGCATGATACGATCTTGCACATCAAGTTTTAATGCAGTCATTTTTCTAATGCATTTTTTGTTTACTTGTCTGTTTCTACAACTCGTTTCCCTACTCAGTATTCTCTCTGTGGCTGGGTTTGCAGCTGCTGTGTTTGGCAAAAGCACTTTCTGTCACTTTTGTGGCCCACTTAATCACTCAGAAAAGCTTCGACTTTATTTTCCAGCATCTGTGAATGCTGATGTCTATAGAATGACCATTTTAAGAATCCAGCCTAGCATTCACACACTAAACCTGGCTTTACAATGCAAAAACCAAACCAGATGGTCATGATTGACGGACCAACTAAGTACGCTTTGTACCTTATAAGAATAAAATGTGCTAAAGCCATCAATCGTGCCAGAGTATCCGTTCATACAATCAGAGACCTTTCAGATTAAAGTTTAATTGCAGTACAATACGATTTTAAGTCTGTATAGACAGCTTGTGAAAACTAAAAGATTTCAGTGTTTAAATTTAGTCATTTAGAAGACCCTTTTCAGTCAGTAAATATTTTCTGCCCCATATAGGGTATGTGTGTTTGCGTGAGTGAGTTCCCAGTTATTGGTCCCCTGTCCTGGGTGTATCTGCCCACATTCTCCCCTGGATGGGCTTTTATTGTATAAAGGTTCCTTAATTTTAGTGTTGGTGTAGAAGATATGTAATTAGATGCACACAAACCAAGCTCTCTAAATTTAAAAAGTGCTAACACTGTCTGGAGTGAGCCAGGGGTCCAGTGACAAAGCTGGTAATAAAAGCTTGAGAAACGGAGCGCTAAAAGCCACATGATTGATTATCGATTTGGAAAGTGGAAATTTGGACTGTGGACCATGTCATTGTATCAGCATGTGTAAATGGCATTTTAGAGGTTTTAAATGCAAGAAGTGTGAAATAATTAAGAAAAACTCACCATTTGCTTTTCTATTAATCTAGCCCTTTTCTAAAAGGAAATAACACAGCCACAAGCAATACAAGTTTCAAGCTAAAAGCCTTGGTATGGGCGCCTTGATGCACTGTATCTTTTTTTGCTTTTTAGTATTAAGTTTAACAAAAAAAATCTTTAAGAAGCTCTAACAGAGGAAATGAGTAAAGCAAACTAAAGAACCACGAGAGTTAGGAGTCATTCTGTTGTCCTTACATAATAAGTGTGCTTTTCAACATTCAGGGTTAAGCCACTTTTCTTTTACACCGTGCACCTTATTCTCCTGTGCATTGATGAATTAAGGGTTGTAATGCCAATATCTCTACGTGCAACCAAATGCTGCTGTTAATGTTAGATATCATTAAGTTACACCAAGGTGAGGTAGGGCTATAGCTTTTGTGACACTTTGTAGTTTGCACTTTCTTTTCTAATGCCAAAATTAAAATCACCTCTATGATGTATAGAAGAAAACAGATTTGTTTAAAATATACTTTTTCATTCATTCATTCATTATCTCCCGCTTTATCCTCTATTAGGGTCGCGGTGGGGTTCCCCATGCCCATCCAGGGGAGAACGTCTCAGGCGCTGGTCAGATAGACCCAGGACAGGGCGCCAATCCATCGCTGGGCGCACACTCACTCAACCAGACACACTCTATATGGGGCAATTTTGAGAATTCAATTGACTTGATCCATGTTTTTGGACTGTGGGAGGAAACCGGAGAACCCGGAGGAAACCCACGCAAACACGGGGAGAACATGGAAACTCCACCCAGATGGGGATTCGAACCGGGAAGTGCTGAGAGGCGAACGTGGTAACCACTAAGCCACCGTGCCGCCCAAAATATGCTTGTTCAACTACTTTTTTTGATTTTGACTGAAAGGACAACACTATCCATAGCATCCATATGGAGCAGTTATAGCCACAAAGGGAAAGTCCTTACTCCATATTAATGCTCATTTGTTTTGAAATATGTCTCCTAGGTCTACAGTCCAGCGGCTCTACTAGGATGTGAGTTAAGATGCAAATGTTTCTTTATGGCTGTTCTTACTGTCAACACTGACATCATCATAAAGTATGTACATTACAGAGAAGACTTTGGTGAGGAAAGCCAGTATATGTAAGTGTATGTTACACAGATGTATATTACACATGATGCACCACATTTAATTCATTGCATATATACATTAATACATATACAATTCTAAAATGTCTTTTACATCTTTAATTTCATGCAAAAATTGTCACAACTGGATAAATATATCATTAATTCATAATAATAATATTAATATAATCGTTATAATTATTTATATATATATATATATATATATATATATATATATATTCATTCATTCATTATCTCCCGCTTCATCCTCTATTAGGGTCGCGGTGGGGTTCCCCATGCCCATCCAGGGGAGAACATCTCGGGCGCTGGGCATATACACCCAGGACAGGGCGCCAATCCATCGCTGGGCACACACTCACACACTCAAACACACTCTATATGGGGCAATTTAGAGAACTCAATTAACTTGATCCATGTTTTTGGACTGTGGGAGGAAACCGGAGAACCCGGAGGAAACCCACGCGGACACGGGGAGAACATGGAAACTCCACCCAGATGGGGATTCGAACCGGGAATCCCTAGCGCTGAGAGGCGAACGTGCTAACCACTAAGCCACCGTGCCGCCCTATATATATATATATATATATATATATATATATATATATATATATATATATATATATATATATATATATATATATATATATATATATATTAATATAATATAATATAAAATTATATTAAAAATAACGATTATATAATCATATATAATCGTTATAATATATCGTTAATTCATAATAATAATATTAATATAATATGAATTATATTAATAATAATATAATTCATAATGATGATGATAAGTTTTTACACTTGCATTTAGACTTGTGGCTTATATGACATGTGGCTTATATGAAATAATATTGTATTTTGTTTTTTATGTGGAACTGCTGTGCATTTTCTCTGCAAGTCTCCTAAAGAAAAACCTTGGTTTGATTCCCAATGTAAATACATGTGTCTGCCCTGCGACAGACTTTTTGCCCAATGAGCACTAGGCTCTTCTATTCCTGTGACCTTAATGAAGGTAAGCAGCTTGGGGAATGATTAAAGTGACCATAGATCACATGTTTTGGCAAAACAACATCGTTCATCATTTAATAACATAATTAACAAATGAAAACTACTAATCAAGACCTGAAAATGTAATATCATTAAACTGTATTGCATCTGAAATCACACATGCAACATCACACATGCTCCAGTATTACCCGAAAACATCAGAGAACATCTCAAGTCCTTGAGTTGAAATCGAGCAGGACAGCTGCAGTGTTCAAAAGAAATGCTTCAGGTGCCAAAGAATTGAAACAAAGCCTTTTAACTTCACTCTGTCGCACTCTGACAAAAGACCTCAGCCTTCTGCACTTTTCGAACCCACATTACATTAAAGCATTGGAACTGTTAGACGAGCAGGAATCAGACACAATGTTGATTTTTTTATTTTATTTTTTTCTGGATTCCTGATTCAAAGTGAATGATGCACAGCCATGGAACGAACAGTGGTTTTAGTTTGTGACAGGTAATCACATTTGTTAAAAGGAACATAAAACTTTAAAGCACTTTGTCTTTCAATGAAATAACTTCAGTACATTGTCATAATATTTTTCTAAACAAAAAAATAATTAACATACCGAAGCCAACAATAAATAGTGTGATATGAGATCTATAAGCTATAATGATCCGTTTGGGTCGGTGGTGTTTAAGGGCCACAGTTGATTGACTGAGTCATTATTCCTTAGTAATTATTCGAATCATGGTCACGTCCCAAAAATAACTTAGTGAAACGTGTTTCATGACGTCTATACCCATATACCTTTGAAAGCATTTTCCAAGAATCCACTCCTACGCATATTCAGAGCTAATGAATCGGAATACAAGCTTCTATAATGTAAGAAAAAGCAGAATATTAGAAAACTATTAAGAAAAATGGGGGGGGGGGGGATTTTTCCCCCTTCCAAGCAAGCTCACACAGTTAGCAATACTGGTTTCCACATCTCTGGTTGTGGTAGAACTGTCCTGTGGTAGAACATTGCACTAGATGACCTCATCAGCAAAGTGTTGGAGGACAGTGGTTCTGTCCAGGCCATGGTGTATTAATGCTTTTAAAAGGCAAAATTTCAAAATGTCTCTTAAGCACTAATTGGATTATTAGGCTAGCGCAAATGATATATACCACTGAGAAATTCATACCTGAAGTAGACGATTAGGGAAAACTGTAATTAAGCCATGTGCAAAAAAAGAAAAAGAAAAGAAAAAGACCTGTTAACATCAGCACTTTCTGTGTCTTTCGAGACTTTGAGTAAGAACAAACTCTCCATACTAAATGAAGCATAATTACATAACCTTTTCAGTGCAAACTCACCATCCAGTTTATTCATTCACTTTATTAGTTCTACCTGCCACATAGAGGCACTTTGTAGATCGACAATTAAAGCCTGAAGTCCATGTGTTTCTCTATATACTTTGCTAGTTCTCTTTACTCTGATGTGCGCCACTACAGATCAACAATCAGGTGAGTGGTGAATAATTCTCTGCACTGCAATGACACTACTGCATGGTGGTTTGTTTAGTGTGTTCTTGTTTGTAAGTGTGTGCCCAGCAATGCATCTGCCCAGTACTTGAAAGTTCTCCTCTTGATGGGCATGGGGAACCCCCTCTGCACCTCTAGAATAGAATTAATTGGAAGATAATGAGTTGAGTTTTTCCTCAATTCGGCAGTGACAAATGGGTATAAAATCTCAAGCAGCACTGCTCAATCTGATCCACTAACATCGGTGCAACACACACTAACACAACACCACCATATCAAAAGTCTTAAAGACTAACAAAGTCTCTGGAGAAACAGACTACATTCTGTAAACGTAATGTGTTAAGAGAAACTAATTAAATGGACAACAATGGACGATAAATGTCTTCTGTGTATTCTGTTTTGTTCTGCATGTTACGAAATGTTGTGGAGAGACAACTGAATATCATGTTTAGTAAGACTATTCTAATTAATGGCAGTTCTTCAAAACTCAACATTTTTTTTACATCTTCGCTATTAAAATCTGAAATGCAAACTGGTTAGATGCATTGTTTGACAGTTGCCATGTTTTCTGCATAAGAAATGTTATTTTAATAACTGTGTGGGTATTCCACAGGGGGTGGGGATTAGAAAGGGTTCAGCTTGCATAAGTCCTGTGGGCGTGCTTTAAATGAGCAAAACCCTATAGAAGTACGTTTTACATGATTCATGCTGTAAAACCCAATGACCATCCTGTTGGGTGTCAAAGGTCACAAGTAACTGCTGTACTTAAGTGAGCGAGATGTTAAATGACCGACACTAGAGCGCAGATACAAAAAAATTAACACATCACGTTTCAGTCAGCTTCATCTCTAATGTTTTACGGCACTTAGTACATTTTGTTTGCTGTATTAACATGTTGGTTTGATATGGTGACTTATCAGTAGTTTCTATTTGGCCAAAATTATATTAAAACTGGTGTGATCCAGTTTCGAATCCACTTTGTATGTACTCCCTGTGTCCGCATGGGTTTCCTCCGGTCCTCCGATTTCCTCCTACAGTCCAAAAACATGGATTCAAGGTTAGGTTCAAAATATCCTAACATTTTGAAATAAATTTTGAAATTGGATGTCAATGCTAAGATGCCCATCCATCCATTATCTCCCGCTTTATCCTCTAGTAGGGTCGCGGTGGGGTTCCCCATGCCCATCCAGGGGAGAACGTTTCGGGCGCTGGGCAGATACACCCAGGACAGGGCGCCAATCTATCGCTGGGCACACACTCACTCACACATACACACTCTATATCGGGCAATTTGGAGACTTGATCCGGCGGCACGGTGGCTTAGTGGTTAGCACGTTCTCCTCTCAGCACTAGGGATTCCCGGTTCAAATCCCCATCTGGATGGAGTTTCCATGTTCTCCCCGCGTCCGTGTGGGTTTCCTCCGGGTTCTCCGGTTTCCTCCCACAGTCCAAAAACATGGATCAAGTTAAATGAGTTCTCTAAATTGCCCCATATAGAGTGTTTGAGTGTGTGAGTGTGTACCCAGCGATGGATTGGCGCCCTGTCCTGGGTGTATCTGCCCAGCACCCGAGACGTTCTCCCCTGGATGGGCATGGGGAACCCCACCGCGACCCTAATAGAGGATAAAGCGGAAGATAATGAATGAATGAATGAATTGACTTGATCCATGTTTTTGGACTGTGGGAGGAAACCAGAGAACCCGGAGGAAACTCACATGGACACGGGGAGAACATGGAAACTCCACCCAGATTGGGATTCGAACCGGGAACCCCTAGTGCTGAGAGGTGAACGTGCTAACCACTAAGCCACCATGCCACCCATGCTAAGATACCATACCACATATATGCTGATTTTGTGCTTTTGATGTCAGTATTTATCCCAGGTTCTACCATTTAGCCTATAAGTTACTTTAGGACTGCAACACGTCAGGGCAGGGTTAGGTATCTTGTGCTGATCACTGTTTGTTTTGTGACTATCTGAATTGTTATGCTGTGTGAACCCTGACGTGTATATTCATGACATTTTCTAATCATCCAAATTTTCTCACTTTCTCACTGGTTCCTCTTAAAAAAAAAAATCTGTGCACTTGTATCTGTGCCTCTTCCAAATAATTTGTTGGATTTATAAAATCTTAATAGTTAAAAGGAAATGTAACGTACTGTAAGTAATGTCATGTCCTTACACTCTGCAAGTTCTTTAAAAGAGCGGAATTAGCAAAACGTCAAGTTCAGCCTTTCAGTATAGGTGACAGAGTGCATATTTTTTGACGCTAATTAATCAAAGTGGCAATTAAAGCTTTTTGCTATTCAGCCTGCATGAAACTCCCACATACATCAATGCCTAAACATGTCATATTAACCCATTCAGTGAGTCACACCTTTTAACGGATTCATTATGTGGGCCTTGAATAGAAGTCATTCTGCAGAAGCAGTTTGCCAAATGGATGTTTATTCTTACATGTCATAATTTATGAATGATGTAGAAGCTGAAACTCTAAAACGTCTGCGTGATGCCACTGAATACAGTCATCCATTCATGTTGTTGTGCCCAGACGTCATGCTGATGTATTCCTGCATGCCAAAAAGCCCATAACCTTCAGCTTTAGCCCACAGCCTCATTTGCCAAGACAAGCAGATTGGCTTGACATGAACTGAAGTGTGGAAAAGAAGGATTAAAATCAAGGCATGTCCTCCAGAAATGAAAACGGCCTCCCTCCCTCATCAGTTAAAAACGTGTAAGCAGTATGCAGATGATAAAAGCAAATTTGCCCCTCTCCTGAAGATGAAAGAGGCATCACAGACTCGGGCTCGTGCTCATTATTCACAGCTCAGGTGTGCCCCGCTAGCCTCGTCCCCCCAGTGCTTCATGTTCTCTCGATGGCTCTCCTGATAGCGCAGGAATAGCTGTTCACAGCCTCCTCTTTACGTGATTGTCTCCAGTCTCAAGAGGCTTTGATGGAGAAATTGAGATGGATCTGTTCCTGTTTTGGAGCCAGTTCTATCCTACTTCTTTTGATCTTGGTTCATTAATCCTCCGACAGCTTTACGTTTCTTCGTATGGCTTCTTGTCCAACCTTAACAGACTAAATAAAACCACCAGCCATCACCTGTGATTCATCAGAATTAGGTCTGGTGTGAAAAAATGTTAATGGATTTCTAGTTACACCCACTGAGATTTAATGACAACCATTCACTGAAAATCCCCTAATCTTATTTGATTAATTGTACCTCAGTGCTGGAGATGAAGCCTTAAGAGTTTGTATAGCTTGTTGAAAAAAGATTAAAATGCAAGACCTCCCAACGATCGATTTGCTGTGACGTGGCAGGAATCCATACATAACAGATCGAGTATGGATTAGAACAAGTTAATTACTATTAATCAGCCGATTGCAGAGGGTTACCTCTACAATGCTTAAAACACATAACCAGGCTCAATTTGGTGTGGCCAGTCCACACACTGCCATAGCTTAGAGCACATTATCATCATCAAGACAATCTATATGTAAGTAAATATGCATTTAGATGGCTTCACATGTCTTGTAGAAAGCATAGGATATCCCAGCACCCAAAACATTCTCTCCAGATGGGCATGGGGTTCCCACCGCAATGGCCTCAAATTGTACAGGCCTTAATATTTTTCTATAGGAAACACTGAGCAAGTTTTGTTGTGCACAGTGTCCACAGACCACTCACCCTTTTTTCTATTTATGTAAAAAGTGGAAATGAAGAGAATAAACCCGGTTAATTAGCATCGTCAAGCTGTTTTGCAGGGTTTCTGGAGCCCACTCAGGTTTTTTATCCCATTTCTATTCACGCTGGTTATTTGTCAGGTTTGTTCTGCCTGCAAGCCTTCGAATTCTGTTATTCCCCACATGCTGAGTTCCAACCAAAGACTTTGCACATACTAAAAATCTTTGACATATGAATGTAAGGAGCAGTGATATTCTGAGCTATTGCAGCAAGGACAAAGATCCAAGCCGCAGTTATTAATACAGTGTGATATAACAGGAATTCATTTCACATCATGGTGCTGTTTGCCATTTGCCTCTTATTTGCACCAGTGGGATTAAGTTTTCAGTCTGGTTCATGTCGCATGTTTGTGGGTATGTTTGGTCACAGCAGCTTGCCGGTCCTCTAGAGGCTTTCTTGGCTTTTCTTCTCGCTGTCAGAAAACAGAACAACAAAACCCAAGGTCAGAAAAAGCATTTCAAACATCCTTCAGATGAGTCTGTGGTCTTAATATTAAATTATTCACTTCTCCTCGGTTCAGAATAATTTAATTTAGCTAACAGAACTTCATCAAACTTAGTGGCGAGTTGATGCAGCAATTTAATGTGATGGGAATGAGGAATAATTTAACCTGTGATCTAATATACAGTATGTATTAGATGATCCTTTAGACTCTCTACTCTCAAATTACCTGATTTAATCAACGAATTATTAAAGAGTTATTCAAATCATCTCATTATTACCGTGGGTATGTCAGGGCAACTTAAATTGCAACTTTTATCATATATTATTGGGCGCCCCGGGGGTGGTGTTGAATCATAATTGTTAATTTTTTTTTGGTTCTGTTTTTGAAATAGGATGTGTTCTAAGGAAATAAGAACAGCAACTGCTGCTGCACTGTAACAAAGGTGTGGATGCTCCTGGTTTCTAATATTGTGAGGACAGTAATATAAATTGCTTAAGCTTAATAGGTTCTGCGTCCATTTATCATTGCAACCCCAAGACATTTTAAAGCTCTGGTATACACTGATAAGTTTTAACAGGTGATATATATATATAAGTTAGGCCTTGGTAAAAACTGCTAAAATAAAGCCCCCTTAGTCGCTTCTTGGTGGGTGTAAAGACTATATAAACCTCCGCAGGGTCCTGAAGCGTAAATGTTTCTATTCCGCGTCTATCCAAGCAATGGTGTGAATGTGTATGGGGAATATGTGAATAGATTTTCGACATTAAGATTGTAATTACTTCCAAACATGTTATACTATACAATAAATCCAATCCATTATTTGGCCACACACTGCAGAAAGGTGCATAGTGATTACAATTCTGTGAAACCTCCCACAGTGAGACACGGCACTCTGCATGATACCGAAAGCCACAAGAGATGAGCTAGAGTTAAGAACATTTATTGAAAAAGACACCATAAAAGCAATATAAAACACCTCAGGGCATGTGCACACCCTGACCACATACACAGAACCTTTCCTTATAAGGTCAGGGCACCACAAGTTACCTCTTTCAGATAAGGTTAAGGTCAGCTAGTGGTCCTGCAGAGCTCCTACAGAGGCAAACAAGGTAAAACAATGTTCTTACAGAGGAAAGCAAAGACATGAAAAATGGACTGTGATATGAGGATAAAAAAAAAAATATAGTTTTATTTATGTTATAGTCAGCCCTTAGCTCACTCACATGCACACGGTTTTGTTTTTATAAACAAAATACAAGACAGAATTATAAAATAGAACCAAACAACTGGCAATACTGGAAGAGACTGAAATCATATGACATTAATCATGTAAGTAAAATTAAAAATAGAAATGCAGAGAAGTTAAATCAGAGAGTGGGTGATATTGTGTGGGTGAAACCTGTAACTGTCATCAGGTATTTTGCATACTAATTAACAACTTTAGTTTTGGAATATATAAAAGTAATGTACCTCAAAATAACAAGTTTAAAATGGCAATATTAAGTTCTGGCACAATATAACATTTTTAAAAACATGTTAAAAGTTTTGCGCAGTTTAACATTTAGTTTTCATTTTGCAGAAACAGAAATTGCAGGAATTATAGATTATTTTTTAATAATTTAAAAGGTTGACCAAAGGAATTTCACCTTGTGCTTTCAGCTCAATATAAGATTGGGTTTTAAATTTTTCTTGAAGATCAATTGCACTCTGTTGCTCAGCAGCTCTTTACCTGTGAGTTCTTAATATTGAGCTCTTGGGTTCTTCTACTAAAATTTTATTTTAGTATTTATGAGTTTACTTTGCATATATACACGAGTGCTGATCAAATGCAGAAGATCCAAAAGCACAAACAACCTCGATATCAATAAAGTGAATGACACGAGTCAATTTGTTTGTGTAACTGAATTGACTTTAGTTCAGCATCAGAGCAAACATTTAGCAAGCATCAGACAGAGGTTACTGACTGTGTTAACCCTTTAACCCTACGTTTATACACCTTCTAAAAATACAATAGAAAATTATTTGCAATTTTTTAATTCAGTTAAGTTTTTAAGACAAAAAAAAAGTATGTTGTTATATAGTTTCAATGTCAGTCTTAATGATACTTGTTTAATATAAACAAATTCAGAAATCGATTTTTACAAATTCATGTTTATGACTAAATCACATAATTATTTCTTTTAGTTATGCATTTTAATAGTTTGGATACATAATGACTTCGCAAGTTTGTTAAGCTTTAAAATACATTTGGAAGATTTAAAGATTTAAAAAAACATTTTATGATCAAATCAAACACAGAACCAAAAATATATAGACGTACTGTAAAGCACTGTGATGGCAGCTTTATGATAAAGGCAAATACTGGGTGAATAAATGGGGTGAGGTAAGAATAGATACTTCTAGATACTTAGAGCTTGATGGTAATGAACATTTGGCAGAAATTTTTATCCATAAACTTCATTTCCAATGTTATTTTTCCCCAGCACAATGGCAAGAATGAATAGAAGCAATCGAACCGAAGAATCTAGCACAGATGATAGCGATTTATTAATTAATAATTAACTGTAAAAAAGATAAACAGTATCTAAAATAAACCTAAATAGCCTACACAATATATGGCCAAAATAATTCTGGCAACCCTCATGGGTCATTAGGCGCCATTCAGTTTTAATTATCCAAATAGACTTATGTTAATGCTACAATTTAATAAGTCAGCTTTGGAAATTAAATGTTACAGTTTTGGGAAAGATACTTTTATGTGTCAGTATGACTGTGCTCAAAAGAAAGGCCAATAAAGATATTTAATGGCGGGGTGGAACTTGTGTAGCCTGCGAAAAGCCCTGACCCCATTTTCACTAAGTGCCTTTGGGTTGATTTTCATAATTAAATCGTAGAACAGGGTGTCTTATCCAACATCACTATCTAACACATGCTTAATAGGTACACATTCCTAGAGACATGCTTTAAAATCTTGCAAAAAGCCTCCAAGGTAGAACATTTTAATAATGTAAATGGAAGGCAAATCCATTCTAATGTCCAAACTATGGAAATGGGATGACAAACAAGCTTATAAGAAGTATGGGTGATTAAAAAGTGACCACATACCAATAGCTAAAGTAGTGATAAAGGGAATGACAGTCAGCCTGCAGTAACTGTTTACCATGATGTTATAGGTTTATTTCTTTTCAGCACAAAATGAGCTTATGGTCAAAATTATTAAGTTAAACATGCCACCCTAGTCAACTAAAGACAGACAGAATGGTTCACCTTCAAAGGACTTAACAGAAGGACATTGCCAGTCACCACAAAGTTTGACTTACCTCGAACAATTCAGCAGTGAATAATGAGCAAACACTCTGTAATCCAGGTCTGTGAAGCTGGTGAAGTCATATCCAAACAGAATGATGGATGTAATTAAAGCAAAAAGTGGTTCTACAAGGTACTAAATTAAAGGACTGATCACCTTTCCAGTCATAGTATTAATTTATTATTATATATTAATCTTCAATATTTCCTTATTACTTGAATGCTGAAAGGTGAAATCTTAAGATAAAGCTGAGGGAATATTTGTTTGGTCAGTTTTTACCTTCATGCTTTTCGGACTTTCTGTGGGCACTATATAAGGTAAATGAAGCTGATCAAATAGGTAATCAGGGTTTTAGCATTATGGTTGATTGGTGTCTCAGTAAGCAAATTTAATTATCTCCTCTGTGTCCTTTAATTTCAATAGATCACTTGTTCTGTGTGTGTTTTGGGAAAGGACATCATTATAAAACGTGTTAATTTTATT